>JAJOOS010009672.1:0-26682 GCA_029582725.1 Solanum chiquidenum | reverse complement strand
CGCACGTGTGTTCTAATTCGAATTGAGATGTGAAAATCTACCTTTATACAAAATGCTTAGAGATTCACGTTTGGGCTTAATTTTATGAGGCTTATGTCCTAAGTATTAGATTGTACATCTTATATACGTTTAACGTTAAATTTTCTAAACTTGCCTAATAATTATTACTCAAGTTATGTGTCAAATATCTTAATTAACATTGTTGACCCTTATAGTTCTTCGTAAACTAATGATGTTTCATGTTTCATAGTTTTTTTTTCATTTATAAATATAGAATTTTTTTTAAAGTAACTCAAATAACAAGTCACTTAATATTTCTTTTTCAAATATACAGCTGAATTTTACATTTTACTTGTTATTGATCATGTTTTTGTTTAATATCTCAAATTATCATATTTTATTATTTCTTAATTTGAAAGTAATTTTATTTTTGCCATGAAGAAGTGTTGTTCTAATTATAATACTAATGAAGTTTATTGATTATTTTCTTTTACTGTAATAAGGTAAACCGCATAGTAACTTGTTAATGAAAAGTGGGATAATCTTAATTAGGACAAATTTTCATCACATCATCAAACACGTGATAGGTGTTAATCAAAATATATAAGTGTTTTTTTTAAATTTAAAAAAACAAATTTATGCAAATCATATTGAATATGTATCGAGCAATATTATGAGGACATTTGGCAATTCTTGTGCCATTTATTATAACAATTGTATTATTTTGTCACACCTAGCACAAGCTATTGTCTTTTATGTTTACACACAAAAAAAAAAAAGGGACTCTGCCGACATTATATGAATTTTCTTCTTTTGAGTTTAGACAGATGAAAACCAGAGACATTTTTATTCATGCAAGCCTCTCTCTTCTTAACTAGTTGATGCCTCATATTAAAAGTTACCAAGAGTACTTTCAATAAGTAGTTTATGCCACCTTGGTGGAGTAGTTGGTACATATAGTAAATGCATCTCTTGATTTTAGTGTCCATTTCATCTGTCCCAAAAATTCTCTAATATAATTATATGCAACTTTTGATTTCCTAATCTCTTTTTTTATTATTTATTTTGCAGAAGAGATGTAGAGGGTATTTGGATTGATTTAAATTAACTAATTTTTAAGTCAATTTTTGACTTTTGAAAGTGTTTCACAAATATAAAAATAATTTAAAATAAGTATTTAATAAGGTTAAAAATAACTTAAAATAAGTAAAAACAAAAAATATACCTCCCATACTTTTTATTTTTTTACCTTAAAAGTTATTTAAGTTTGACTTAAAAACTACTTTTTAACCCAATCCAAACGGGCTCATACTCTCTCTGTCTCATCTTATATGAGTTAGTTTTACTTGGCACAGAGGGTAAGAAAGAATTTTTTTTGAAATTTGTAGTTTAAAATAAATAATACATGTTTGTGTGACTATAAATCATTCCATTTAGAATAAAATTGACATTTTAAAAATTAAATTGTTACTGAATACTAAAAATATGTCTTTGTTTATTATTACTCCCTCTGTCCCTAATTACTTGTCCACTTTTCCTTTGTCTCTAATTACTTGTCCATTTGACAAATCAAGAAAGGACAAATTCTTTTTACCTATTATATTCTCAATTAAATGACTAATTATTTTGAAAAATGTAGAACTTTTCATCCACTTCATAATTAATAGGGGTAAAATGGTAAATTCATTATGTCATTAATTATTTTCTTAATAAATGTGTCAATTCAAAAGTGAACAAGTAATTAAGAATAGAGGGAGTATAAACTAAGACACTCGAAGTACTTCTTTTTCTCCCCGTAGATATATACTCACCCCATCATTTTTATTTGTCTAGTATAGACTTGACGTCTCTTCTGAAAAATAATTTTTTTTAAAATGTCTTCTATTATGGCCTGCACGACTGTATTCACTTGAACTTCTATTTCCATTTTGCAGCATCAATTTTGTTTAGTATATCTGAGCTGTTTTTATCTATTTTTCTTTAATATACTCTTTGTCTTTTTGTGATCTTCCAAGTAAAGTCAACCCCTTTAAATTAAATATACACAGAAAACCAGAGTTGTTTCTGCCCACTTCAACTTCCTCTTTCTTCATTCATTTTTATGGTTACTTTCAAACCCCATTTGAGAAAATTCTTGAAATTTTCAGCTATGTGAGTATTTTTGAGCAAAGTTTGCCTTTTTTATTTTATAAGTTATAAGCATTTTCTTGAAATGGAAGTTCTTGAAAAGGGTAAAGATTCAATCTTTTTACCATTTTGGTATTTTCTTGGCTTCTGCATTGTGTATTGAAGATTTGTAGGTATTTTTGTCTGTTAAGGTTATGATGGAGTTCAAGAAAGCCAAGACGGTAAGGTAAATTTTCAAGTGTATTTTTTCTGTATTTTTTGATTTCTTGTTTTGTTTTGTTTTGTTCTTTTTGGTTAATATTTTTGAGGATTTTATTAGGTTTTATAATGATGGGAAACAGAATCTTGAAAGTTCATGGGAGAAGAATGAGAACCATGTTCTTGAAAAGCAGCTACCTTTGTATCTTGATGGTAGAAATGCTGACAAAGTTGGAGCTAGTAAAGTTCCTAAATTTGGGAAATTTAAGGTTTTCCCAGAAAATTATGTACCTGGGAAAAAGAAAATTCTTGATCCAGGAAGTGAAATTGTTATACAATGGAATAGGGTATTCTTGTTTTCTTGTTTGATAGCTCTCTTCATGGATCCATTGTTTTTTTACCTTCCATCAGTGGTGAATAGGGGGAAATCTTCATGTATGACAATTGACTTGAATCTTGGGATTAGTGTTACATGTTTTCGAACAGTAGCAGATGTTTTCTATTTGTTACATGTGATATTTAAGTTTAGGACTGCTTATGTTTCAAGAAGTTCAAGGGTGTTTGGAAGGGGTGAACTTGTTATGGATAAGAAATTGATTGCAAGGAAGTACTTGAAGTCTGAATTCTTCATTGATGCTATTGCTGCTCTGCCTCTTCCTCAGGTACTTAATAATCATGTTTCAAGAATGAAGTCCGCTTTAGTTTGTCTTTGCATAGTCGATCATTTGCTTTAATAAGATCGAAGAACAAATAATCCTGAATTAGGCTAGTATAACATGTCTTGACCTGTGGAGAATTGTTGTTGTGCATTTGAAGCGTTATGTATCGAAAAGCTATCTTTCTAGATGGAGAAATGGTCTTTTCCTAAGAAGTTCATCTGAACCCCTTTGGCAGAAATACATTGTTTATACATGGTTAAAACTATCTTTTATGTATATATGAGTAGATGTTGAATTTTCTTTGGCTTCTTCGGGTGTTAACTTCTTCATATTTTGACCCCCTTAGTGAAAATTCTTGCTCCGCCATTGTTTTCGCCTGAAGAAATTCAGCTATGTCACTTTGTGGTTGTTCTTTTGAACTATTAGCTGTATGTCGATGCTAATTATTATAGGAAATAATTACATTACAAGTCATGATAGATCAATTAGTAATTTAGCATTGGAGTATAATCCATCTTCATGTTCAGAAAAGAGAGAAATACTTGTGGATTTAACTGCTATTTTCTTTTGCAGATTGTAATATGGTTCATCATACCTGCAATTAGAAGTTCTCATTCCGATCACACCAACAATGCTCTTGTATTAATAGTCCTGCTGCAATATCTGCCAAGACTCTATCTGATTTTCCCATTGAGTTCTCAAATTATCAAAGCTGCTGGGGTTGTCACAAAAACAGCTTGGGCAGGGGCTGCTTACAACCTGCTACTCTACATGTTGGCAAGCCATGTAAGTTTAGTCCCGTCCTTAAATTTAGGTACTTGCTATTTGTATAAATAGAAATATTTTTGTAAGTCTTTGATACTGTTGATAGTGAACCAGGTTCTTTTATTGTAGGTCCTTGGTGCTTCCTGGTATTTATTGTCAATTGAGAGATATGCTACATGCTGGAAAATAGCTTGCGAAAAGGAGCTTAGTCCTTTACAATGCTCCAGTCGTTTTCTCGACTGTGGTACTACAGATCATGCAGACAGGATAATATGGGTAAACAGCACCCAAGTTTTCAGCAACTGCAATCCTTCTAACTCGACCATTTTCGACTTTGGAATATTTGCAAAGGCAGTTACAAACAATGTTGTCTCCTCTAAGTTCCTTGAGAAGTACTTGTACTGCTTGTGGTGGGGTTTACAAAATTTGAGGTATGGTTTCCAATAGTACCATTTACTCGGCCACTATTATCTTCGATTATCAAGCCAAGATTTCTTTAATATCAATTGCATATATCTCAAAGGTCCAAATGGTTTTTGTTTATGGTGTATAAGGTGTTATCTTTAAGTCATTATTCAAAATCAGTAATTAAATAGCCATTTGAATAACTCTTCTTAAGTATATCTTTGGTAATTACGATTATCTGCAAATTTGTGCTATTTGCTGCAGCATTGCGAATCAGGGATATTGAGCACTTTGTTTTCTGATCTTTTGCAGTTCTTACGGCCAAAACTTGACCACAAGCACATATATATGGGAAACTTCATTTGCCATTCTTATTGCTATTTTTGGGCTAGTTCTGTTTGCTCATTTGATTGGAAACATGCAGGTATGAGTGACAAACCTTGTCTTAATATCACATTTGAAATCCTCATAGACTACGACTTTGAATTTTGGCGAAGATTGGACTCTCTTTCTTTTGATTCTTTTTGGTTAATATAGATTTGGACCAGTAGTCTTTCATGTTTTTGCAGCTACAACAGAGAATGCTTCTTTCTACATCTTCTATATTGTGAACTTAAATATTTCATTTTGAAGAAAGCTCTTCAAACTCGAGTCTAATTTCTCCCTTTTTATTAATGTAGACATACTTACAATCTATCACTGTGAGGCTTGAAGAATGGAGGCTCAAGCGACGAGATACTGAAGAATGGATGAGGCATCGCCAACTCCCTCAGAATCTACAAGAACGCGTTAGACGTTTTGTGCAGTACAAGTGGCTTGCCACTCGAGGAGTAGATGAAGAATCTATCCTGCTTGCATTACCTTCAGACCTTCGCCGTGACATCCAACGCCACCTATGTTTAGACCTTGTTCGGCGTGTAAGTCATTTTCTCTCTGGGTTCTCTCATTATACCCCAAATTTGTAATATCAATAGTTATTGAAATGACGCGAAGTACTTGCATTTTGGTACTGCTATAATCTCAAACAAGTGAAATGTATTATTTTTTCTTCTTTGATTTGCTTGAGTTCTTTTTTGTAGGTACCCTTCTTCTCACAAATGGATGATCAACTGCTTGATGCCATATGTGAACGTCTGAGTTCTTCGTTAAGTACTCAAGGAACATACATTGTACGTGAGGGTGATCCAGTAACTGAAATGCTCTTTGTTATAAGAGGAACATTAGAGAGCTCAACTACAAATGGGGGGCGGACAGGCTTCTTCAACTCAATTACTTTGAGGCCAGGTGACTTTTGTGGCGAGGAACTCCTTGCCTGGGCGTTGTTGCCACGATCCACTCTTAACTTGCCTTCATCAACGAGAACAGTGAGAGCGCTTTCAGAAGTAGAAGCTTTTGCATTACATGCAGAGGATCTCAAGTTTGTAGCCAATCAATTCAGACGTCTTCATAGTAAGAAGCTACAGCACACCTTCCGTTATTATTCTCACCACTGGAGAACTTGGGCTGCCTGTTTTGTTCAAGCTGCTTGGCGTCGTTTCAAGAGGAGAAAGCTAGCCAAAGAACTTTATAGAGGTGAGTCCTTGTCTTATGCTCCTGAGGATGATCAATCAGCATATGAAAGTGAATGTGAACACGAGGATGATCAACAAACGAAGACTACACCAACAAACTCTTCAAATGTAAAGCAAAACCTTGGAGTTACAATATTGGCATCAAGATTTGCTGCACACACAAGGAGAGGAGTTCAGAAGATGAAGGATATGGACATGCCTACATTTCAGAAGCCCGAGGAGCCTGACTTTTCAGCTGAGCCAGATGACGACTAGCTCAACGTATGCCCGATTCGAAGACCATCTTCCACAGGTGAAATTATACAGAACCAAAGAAGCAATATAAAGACATACTGAAGTGAATTTAAAGAACTTTATTCAAGTTTATTACTAAAAGAACAGAAGGAAAAGAAGACAGGTTGTGCTGCAGTTGATTATAATTATAATCATCAATAGACTTAACTTGTAAGTAAAAATTTGGTGAAGGGAAAATAGGTTCCTATAAAATGTGAGAAGACTTAACAGGAATTGTAGGTTAGTGTTTGTTGAAGAAAAACAGAAGGGTAAATTTTATGTTTCACTCTTTATGTTGGCAAACTTGAGACTTTTAACTTAGTGAACAATGTATGTTAATGTAAAGTTATATGAAAACTAGCTTAACATTTTTGTTTTTTTGAGGTCAATTGTGAAGCATTAATAAATTTTATTAGTTTTGATTGAATCATTTTCATTTATGCTCTATTGTAAAACATTAAAATTAAGTCTAAATCAGCATAAAATTGCATAGACCTGCAACCCGCCTGCCCCTGCATTAGTTTTTAAAACAAATCACTTCAATCCGCCCCATATTCCTCTCCGCCCGCACAACCTTAAATCCGCCTCACCCTGCATAGCCTTAAACCCGCTCCGTTCGCTCATTGTCATCCCTAGCTAATTAATTGGAATGGTCATGATAAATGATGGTGTTATGGGTAGTGATCAATGGTGATAATGAGTAACAATAATGATTAACAATGATAATTGATGGTGAAAATTAATAGTAATGTTGATAGCATTGAGTCGTGACAAAGGTTGACATTATATAATAGTAAGTTAGTAACTAATGGCCAATAATAATTTTTATGATAATGATGATCGTAAATAATTATTATTAATAATAACAATTACGTATTTATAAAAATTAACAATGATAATGATAATTGACAATGAAGTATAGCGGTGGCTGGCTAGGGTGACTAGCAATGTGGATCACGATAGTAGCATTGAAGGGATGAAATTAAAAAAATGTTAATTTTTATAAAAATCTTTAACTAGACATGTTAATAATATCAAATTCTTTTATAATTTTATTTTCAAATATTTAAAATTAAAATAAAATAAATTGCTTTTAGGTTGATTTACCATTCACTCCCTATCCCTTGGTACGGAATGTTTTATTTGGGAGCATTATCCGAAATATAAAACTTTTTAAGAGAAATTCGTAGTCGCTATTTTTTGAATGCATATTAATAATAGGTTGCAAATCATATAGAAAAGATAATTCGCATTAAGTAAATTCAATGCGACGAATTTAATCCAAAAAAACAAGACCAGAAAGCAAACCCTTCCTTGCTTTGGCTCTCAAGTTTCGAACTTAAACCTCCAACATGAAAATCCCAAATCCAAACGGGTGTCCCAAAGGGTGTATCCATATTAGCGTAGCAAGCAAACAAATTGAGCACAGGTTCCCATTAGATCATCTAACTTCTTCATACTGTTCTTCTTCCCAATTCCAGCAGCTATGTTGAGCCTCAGGCATTAGATTCAGAAAAATTGGGCGTCAAAAATGGAGAGGAGCGGTGGTTCACTACGGACGCGTTCACAGGCGGCGCCTGACTGGACATTACATGAGTCAGTCACCCTTGTGAACGAAATGAAAGCAACTCAAATTGAATGCGGCAATACCCTAGCCTCTTTCCAGAAATGGCAGTCGACCGTGCACAATTGCAACTCACTGGGAGTGAATCGGAGTTTGAATCAGTGTAAACGGAGGTGGGAATCTATGTTGGAACAGTACAATAAAGTGAAGCCCTGGGAATCGGCCTATTGGGATTCGTTCGATGAGGAAAGGAAGAGAGAATTGGATCTGCCGGAGCAGTTCGATTTCGAGTTGTTTAATGCGATTGCTAGGTATTTGAGTTTAGAGGGTGAGGATGGCGGCGGTGCTGAAACTGACTCGGATACCGACCCGGAAGCACAGCAGGTTCAAGGAAATAATGCTTTCTTGGAAATTGGTACTGCCTCCGTTCTAATCAACTTTTGAAGTAGCATGAATTTGTTGTTTATCAGAAATATGACATGCAATTTTAGCAAGTATCAAAAACATTATGGAATTTATATGGATTTCTTGTGTCTCAAAATGACTCTTTTGTATCTGCTCTTTAGAAAAGAAAAGTTGTTTGCTTCTATTAGCGAGGCACTTTTAGTTCCTCTGCCTTCCCCAATTCCTCAGGTACAATCATTGTCGAAAAAATTATGAAGGGTGTGCTTTTGTTTAGAAGAGTCCTCTGGTTAAGTCTTAGTATAGATCATTAAAGAGAACTTTGTGCCGATAATTGATGGCCCTGTTTGGAAAATTAAGATTGGATTCAATCTTATTTGATGATTTAGTCGAAATTTGAGTTCATACTGCAGTGTGAATAATTTTGTTCAGTAAATGTCTGATATTAATCAGGATTTTACTATCTCTTGTTTTGTAAATTTATAGACAAACTAGATTAAGAACTTGAATTTCCATATGTTGGGTGTCTAGGATATTGTACTAGGACAAATCAGTTTATAACAAACACTTACCATATATGCATGCCTCAGTAAAGTAGTAATATATCAAGTATGTTGGGAGAAATATTTTCAAGAGCAAACAGAATTTGGATTGAGTTTTCTCTTAGCACCCCTTGGAGCATACTCCGTCCAGATTAAGAGACTATTAGATCAAAGGACATTGAAAAACAGAAAAAAAATTTGCCAAACAAAGATGGTAAAACTGGATAAAGTTTCTCCCACTAAATATCCATTAAATTTTTTGATCTGTTTGACGATTTCTCACTCTGAATAACCTTTTTGACGGCATTAAATGGTGTAAAATGTGGTCAAAGACAAACTTAAGCCTAGAATGTGATTATCTCAAACTTGATCAATGATATGATAACTGAAATACAAAGGAATGGAGAGCTTAAAGTGGAGGTATAAGAACTCTCCATTTATGATGCCTGTGAACTTTTCAGACGGAATGTGGAAATTTGTGGCAAATTTGTCTGTAAGGATTTTTCCAACACTATATGATCAATGTAGAGGTAAAATCGTCATCTAAGAATGAGGGGAGATGCCAGAGTCAACGATACTAGGCTCTGTTATTGGTAGATTTTGTTGGTGAAAGGATTGAAGTTAAGAACTTGGCTATAGTAAGGCTGAAAAGAAGTTAGACCAGCTACTGAAATATAAATGGGAACAAAATCCTCTCATCAGTTAGACTGGCTGACCAGCAACGTAACAGAAGATGACAGGGATTAGTGGAGTAGTACACTTGAGTCTTGACATACCTAATACTCTGTGATTTTACTACCCAAGGGAAAGATTTATTTAATCATCTTTTTTTTTTATATATATGTTGAATAATGTTAGGAAAAACTTTTGTTTGATTCAACCTGCCACCATTGGTCTAGCATCTGGTTCTTTTTAAGAGTTCTTACACAGTTCCACTATGTGAGTATGTGTTGATGAGTACTGAGGATTTGTATAGCAAACCTCATAGAGTTTGGGATTGAGTCACAATTGATTGATTGATGTGTGTGGAAAAAAATTAATTATAACTTCAAAGGTTTATAGAGTCAAAAAGTTGATTCAATTCTAAGCCAAATCAAATTCTAAGGGAATGTGAGATTTGGTAATTTAGAAGTGTGAAAAGAAACTGACAGGGTGGAAGGCTCAATACTTATCTTTGAGGGGCAGGGTCACTCTCATTAGTTCAGTGCTTGATGCTCTGCCAATATATATACAGAGGATTGATAAGATTAGGAGGGATTTTCTGCGGAATGGAAAGGATGAGGAAAAGGGGTTCCATTTAGTTAAATGGTGCAAGGTGATGCATGGGAAGAAACAAGGTGGGTCAGGCATCAGGAATTTGAAATGGCAGAGTTAAGCACTCAAATTGAAGTTGCTGTGGAGATATTCTCAGTAACCTCAAGCTTATTGGGTGGGCATAATAAGAGCTAGATATGATGGGGGATAACAAAGGAAGTAAACTCCCTTTTTTGAGATCCATAAGAACACTGTGGCTTCTGATGAAGGCTCACACCTCCACTAGGGTAGTTAATGGTTGCAGAACATCTTTCTGGGAGGACTAATGGCTTGCTAATTCTTGTCTGGAAAATCTCTCTCCAAACATCTATGGCCTGGTTCTATGTAAAGAGAAAACAATAGAAGGAGCATGGTCAACACAGGTATGGAACTTCCCGTTCAAAAGAAACCTAAATGATTAGGAAGTGGATACATTAGTTGTGCTCCAAAGGTTTGAGCATATTCCAAGACTCACCTTGCCGCTTGTAGGAGAGGAGCGCACCTTGCTGAACCCTTTCAATTACAAGATCCACATCTAAATTAGACCTTTTGGAAGAGAAGGAGAAAAATCCATAAAAGGAATTGCCCAAGTAAACATTATCAATGACCCAGTTTAGAAAGAAAATAGTAATGTAATACAACCTATTCTTCACACCTATATTTCGTTTACGAGCAACTAGATTAGGTTATTTTTTTCCTTCATAATATACAACCTTATCTAGTTGCTTGTAAAAGAATATAGGTGTGAAGAACGTGACTGATTGGAGTAGTGATCGCAAAAGGGTGTTGTAGGTGAGGCGACTGGAATGACTGGTGGTAACAGCAGCTTCAAGAGCCAATGGAGAGAAACCAAATGTAGAAGCAGCGACCTTGAGATTGAAGTGAAGAGATTTTACAAAGAAACTAGAAAAAAACATTTTGGTCTTAACTTATCTAACTCTAATGGGCTATTCGTTTGTGTTTGGGAAAAAGAACTAATTGGCTCTTAAGAGATGAAGAAACTAATTAATGGAGGCTCATCTTTATTGTACAAATTATTCATAAGATTCTCTTTTCACTTATAAACTAATGTCGGACGTTCAACTTTTGTACAAATAATACGTGAAAATGTTTGACCAAAAATCAGTATTTTGATGAAGAATGATTTTATACTATTGTAGTTATTTTGCCTTAACAAGAAAATGGTTATAATTTCATCTTATAATAGGAAATTTATATTATATTTCCTTATACGCTCTATTTTTTTTTGGAATTTTCTAAAACATTTATGTAATTTAAACTTTCTTTTGTAATTTATGTTTACAAGCAACAACAACAAAAACAATATCAACATTACCTTATCAAAAAAATATTAATATGTTAAATATTCATTGGGCTTATGTCCCACATCTTGGGAACTTAATATTGTATAAATGAAGCACAAAGATTGTGCCAAAAATTACATACAGAGCAGCTCCTTTACAATTACTGTAGGGAGCTGAAAAAATCTATCATCCTATCAATTGTATTGACATCTTTTAGTTTACACCAAAAACCTAAAAGGGAAATACATAATTAACAGTGTAAATATTCTCATATTTAATCTCAAAACATCTTGGGTTCCTCTCCTTCCAATGGTCTGCCATATCTTCTGCTTCCCCCCTTCCCTATGCCCTTTCCAGTCCAGCAGTGTGGCAGTTGTTTAATGGTTCTCAGCACAACCCAACTGACTTTGAAGAGATTAAAGAATAGGTTCTATATCTTAGTAGCAAAGCTGTAGTGCAGAAATAAGTGATTAGTTTCATGTTTGTTCTTTTGGCACAGCAGGCATCTGCTACAGTGTAAAGTAAAATGCTTGGGAACTACGCCTCATACAATGTAAAATAAAGTGGTTGGCCTTGCGCCTCTTGCTATGTTGCTCGACTCTTCAAAAAATTCCATGGGTGCGTGTCCGATTCTGCAAAAGTAGTGTATTATTGGAGAATCATACACAGGTGCGGCGTCGAAAGAGAAGAGTCCGCACAACTTAGGCCTCTTGCACCTCCACTTTTTAAAACATTGATTAGGTCATAAGGATAAAATGCATCTTATTTCGGGTAAGCGTTTTAAGTATGCCACCAAGCTCTCCTCCATTAATAAGCGGAAGGGGTTGATTCCTTGGAATGCAAATGCCAGCATTCATTTTATTTATTTTTTTGACAAGACAAGTGGTATTAATAACAGCATCAAGAAGATGCAAAATTTACAAGATATGGCATTTGAGCTTACAAAAAAATCTCTGGCTAACTATACAAACTATCTAAGCCAGAGCTAATGAGTTAGTAAAATCCTGAAGTTCTGCATTAACAACAGGATACAAGTTGGACCCACTAAACAAATTTTCAATGCACCTAGTCTTCAAAATGCCTAAAGCAGTTGACTCTCCATCAAAACATCTCTTGTTCCTCTCTAACCAAATACACCAAAAAATACAAGCAGGTATCATAATCCAGATCTTTTTGATGGCTTTGTCAACTTTCCATAGACTCCAACTCTCATATGCATCCTTAACAGTGAGGGGTGTGGTCCAATTGATGCCAGAGAGACAAAAAAACATGCTCCATAATTCTGAGGCCACCTCACAATGAAGAAGAAAGTGTCTGGGGTTTCAGCCTCTTTTTTGCACATATAACATCTGTTTGGGAACTGGATTTTTCTTTTCTTTATGTTGTCTTGGGTGAGACATGCCTCATATAGAGCTATCCAGATAAAAAAAAGCTACCTTAGGTGGTAGCTTGGTCCTCCAAATGAGTTTCCAGGGCCAGTTAGCTATCACGGGGTTTCTAGCGCACAACTGTTGATACCCTTCCTTGACTGTATAAACTCCTTTCTGGTGTCCCCATTTGAACTTATCAGCTACCTGGAGATTAATGTGACAATGTTATAGTCTAGTAAAAAGGTCTACCAGATCATTCACTTCCCAATCGTGCATATTCCTTCTAAATCTCAGATCCCAATTAATCCCTTCTCTATTAGCAACAATAACATAATTGGGATCTTGAGCAATTCTAAACAGATCTGGGAAATCCTCCTGAAGAGTGGTATTTCCAAGCCATTTGTCTGTCCAAAATTTTAGGAGTAAACCATTGCCCAATTCAAAGTAAGCGTTCTGATCAAATGTATCCCACAACATCCTAATACTCTTCCACAGTCCCACTCCGTAAGGAAGTGTAGTAATATTTGAGCACCATTGATTCAGCCTTCCATGCTTAGCTATGATGACCTCTTTCCAGAGCCCTGCGTCTTCCAAGTTGTATCTCCAAAGCCACTTCATCATCATACTTTTGTTGTGGGCTGCAAGGTTCTTAATGCGAAGACCTCCTTGGTATTTTGGTTGTGTGACCTTCTCCCATTCGATGAGATGAAATTTGTGTTTCTCCCTGTTGCCTTTCCAGAGGAAGTCCCTTCTTATCTTGTCAATCTGTTCTATAACCTCACTTGGCATTGGGAGCAAGGCCATGTAATAAGTAGGTAAACTGTCTAGAACACTATTGATAAGTGTTACTCTACCACCAAAGGAGAGATATTGCATTTGCCATGTTGCCAACCTCTTCTCAAACTTTTCAATAACCCCAGCATTCAGTTTTTTTTATAATCGGCGTTCAGTTAACTAGCCATGAATATGGTTCTTTGCTCTCTTTTTCCCTTCTTCATTTAAGTGAGCATATGAACTTGTAATTTTATCTTCTGGGATCTGCTACCTGATTTAGTGCAAAATGACTTGGTGAATCTTGTCATTTGCCGAAGTTAATGACTGCAGATCTTCATCATTATTATACTCCCTCTGTTTTAAAAATAATGACCTAGTTTCCTTTTTAGTCTCTTTAAAAAAGAATGACCCCTTTCCTTTTTTGGTAACACTTTAACTTCAACTTCCCACGTGGTATGTTTAAGGCCACAAGATTAAAGGGCATTTTGGTACATTTGACATAACTTTAATTTAGAACCACAAGATTAAAAAGTCTTCTTTCTTTTCTTAAACTCCGTTCCAAGTCAAACTAGGCCATTCTTTTTGAAATAGAGGGAGTAGCATTCTAGAATTAATTAGCACAACTGTCCATCCTGCACTCTATAAAACAAACTTTGTAGTGTAGTTATGGTTTGTTATATAGTGCAAGTATATAACTATATACCAAAGATAAAGAAGAATTTAAAAAGAAAAGCAATCTCTTGAAAAGAAAATTGACTTTTCGCTATCTTCAGGGGCGGACCCATCCTATGTCAAGGGGGTGTCAACCGACACTGCTTTGTTGACTTTTAATTTTTTGTATTATATATATAAAAATAGTCTGAAAAGAACAGAATATAACTAGAAATAACATAAATGACACTGCTTGAAAAATGAGCTTCCTTGGTTTGGCAGTATGGCACATGGCTAGTGCAGTGGTGCTCCCAAGTTCAAACCTCAGCAAGCGCAGCTTTGTGTTTGATTTTTGGGCTTTTTCAGTAACTTTTGCCTGTGATAAACGTAAATGTTGTTAAGGAGTTTCAAATCTCCAACCTCCAATTCCTAGTCAAATTAGGATAAAATAGACCAGTTGAACTAGAATTCAATTTGTGTAGTAATTTACTTGATTTATGTTTTATTATTACACTTTAAATAGTTTTATTAATATCATGTTGTTATATCAATTTTCATTTGTTTATTTTTTCAAATATCGCTACTGCCTACAACAAATCTTGTGTACGCCACTGGCCATCTTCTAAATGTGTTAACATTCTTGTACCATAGGTCCTAAAAGGCAACGACGAAGGACGAAGACAAAAAGGTACAAAATGGAGGAAAGATTGAATCCATGGAGACGCATCTTAAATGAAAACAGGAAGTATGAGCAATCCAAGATGGGGATAAAGCATGAAGCTAGCATAGATGCAAATTTGGAAGCCCCAAGGCATGAGAATTCAAGTTTAGAAATAAAGCGTGAGACATCCAGTCCGGAGGAAATGACTGAACTTCCAAACCTTAGCATGGTTAGTAAGGTAAAGGCTGAGCAGTTTAATGTAGATAATCCAGAAGAAATGATGGCTGCAACTCTTAGAGAAAATGCAGAAATGATCACTGCAATAACTGAAGGAAATACAATGGATGATAGAGACTGCAGGCTTGCTGATTTGAACAATTTTGATGCTGGTCGCGTTCATTTGATCAGAAGTCAAGGCAACCAACTTATCGATTGCCTCGGAAAAATTTCCGACACCCTTATTCAGCTTTGTGATGCAATTCACAAAAAATAACTAACCTTAATAGTTTAGATTTTCAATTATGGCATGCTTTGTAATGTGACGACTAATCATCACATGCTTTTATTTAAATCTTTGTCAATGTAATGATGAGGTAACCCAGGATTGTCAAGGATCACAGGAAGTTTTGAAATGGTTAATTCTTCTCTATGATACAAGAAATGCAAGGTGTTCTTTTATTGCATTAGAGACACGACAGGGTGCTGTTCCCCCCCTCCCCTCCCCCCCAGTTTGCCTTCATCAATTTCTGTGTTCATCGATTGTCAAACATAGCCGTATCACCCTCTCACCATGTCCTCTCAATTCCAGTGGTCTTCTGGTTGCAGTTAAAGGTAAAAGGAGTATCAGCAAAAGAAACTAGAATATGGTCTCTGCACTTTAATTCCTTGCCATAGTTTATCTGACAGGTCCAATTAAAAGTTGTCAAACTGATACAAAGCTCTCAAATATGAAGAAGCTGCAATGTTAGAAGATGAAGATTGCTGGGATAGACTTTGAAGGACGACAGAGAGGTTTGTACTTGTCAAATACCCTCCCTTTCATTTTATATGTTGTTTGACTGGACTGAAGTTAAGAAAGAAAAAAATAGATCTTTACACATAGCAATTGGTACTTGTGATCTTAAATGTGCAATGGCATTTCTATAATTAAGGGTCAAAAGAGAAGTTTAAATTTAATGAATTTCCGAATATAGAAATGTGTTACTATATTCTTTTTGGAACAAACTAAAAAGAAGAAAAGTGCTAATATAAAATGAAACAGAGTAGCTAGTTTCCACGGTATGCACCGGACATGCTTTCTAAAGTATATAGTACTCCCTTTGTATCAATTTATGTGTCTTACTTTTTTTTTTTTTTTAAAGTTTATTTAAGAAAAATGTCTCTTTCTATATTAGTAAGTTCTTAACTCCCAACATTCTCATTTTATCCTTGATGACACTCCCGTTGTAGAAATGACATGACATGTTTAAGACTACAAATTGAAACAACTATTTTGGTATGTTAAACATACATTTAGCTCAAGACTTCAAGAGTCAAAAGTTTTCTTTATGCTCTTAAACTTTGTATTCATCTACGACACATAAATTGAAACGACAGGAGTAAATACTAACTACATAAAACAAACAATGATGTTGTTTAGTCATCTGTTTCAACAACAACCACATACCCAGTGTGATCCCACAATATTAAGAACCCTACATTTTCTCTTGAAGCTAAAATTGCATAGTTTTCTATAAATTTGGGATGAACGTCTAAGTGAGAATTGATCATGTAATACGCAAAAGTAAAATTGATTGGTATTTATTTAAGTCTTTCAAATATTCCCTCCGTCCAACAATAGTTCTCCACTATACTATTTTGGGATGTCCAACAATACTTGTCCACTTTATGAAATCAATGGATAAATTTACACTTAGTTCCTAATTTATCCTTATCATTAATTATAGTCATTTCTCAATTACATTTTTCAAGTCATTGTATTTTTTACATTCAAAGGGTGATATAGTAAAATTACTCTTCTATTTATAGTTTCTTAAGAAGTGTGCAAAGTCAATAGTGGACAAATATTGTTGGACAGAGGGAGTAATATCTTTCACACCTATAATGTTAGTGTGAACATGAAAAATTTACCAACCATCTGTTTCTTCCATTAGTGTTACTAAATTCGACCTTGACTTGCTCTATGGACTGCCGACTGGGGAATGCATTGCCCTGAGTAGACATGGAATTGGTGCCATAATGGTTCAAGTTACATACTTTAGAGAAGCTGTGGAACAGGTTTCTTGTTACAATAGCTCTATTGCAACAGTTCTTTGCCGTACAATACCTTTCAAATTTAAATTATGTATTCGTCTTTTCTAGCGGACAATCTCTGAAACCCAAGGGGGTTTGAATTGAATTTTTTTGTGATCACTGTCAACTTGGCTGCAGGTTAGTAATAGTAAAGCAATAATAGATAATTAATAAAACCAAAGTATAGAGCTAGAGAATTTTATCCCGATTCGGATCACCAATGTGGTGCCTATTCCAGTCCCCTTGGGTTGCAATGGTTTCCTTTAGAGCTTTGAGTAGTCTTGTGTTAAAGTCTTGTTGATAACTTCTGATCTGAACATACCCAGATTTGCTTTCTTGGCTACAAGCTCTACTTGTATAACTCATACTGATCTCTCTTTTTCTTGTATGCTCACTAGCAATTACTTAACGAATACAGTATTTAATGCAAGACAAAAGAGTGACTAGTATTACAGTTCAGTCGATCTTGTGAACTTCTCCTTCTTATGTAGTAGTGTCCTTGTCTTGGAGTATGATGTTCCTGAATGCGTGTCTCCTTTATATGTGCTCCTTGATTTGATTTCTCTTGATTTGATTGATTGACAGTAGAAGACTGAGTGATCTTCTTTCCTTAGGTAATCACATCATTTCTGATTTTGGCTCTAGTAAGGATAACCCAAAGAATTTTGTCTTCAATCAAGGGTGTAGATAAGATCCTTGATTGGAAGTATATGTCTGTATCAGATACGTCCATATGTATCAATTTCTTTTGTTCATGCTGCACATTTATGATTTTCTTGATTGTTGGTTGTTGCCTTCCATTGATTTGGCTATCTTTGACTATCTTCTAGGATTGTGTCTTTTTCTTTATGTCTGTGTTGTCCCATCGTCTGGGATGATTTCCCTTTCTGAGCAGCGTGCTTCCTTGCTTCCTTTTTCTTTGATCCTACATTGTTTAGTTATTAGACGTTGTCACCATCCAAATGGAATATAGCTAACAATCAAAAGAAGATTTAGAGACAACTCCCCTTTTGATGATGACAATCAAAGAGGATTTAGAGACAATTCCGCTTCCCTGTATGGTGTGCTTCCCATCTGGGTGTGCTGGAGTTGGAGTTGAGTTGCTCCCCCTCAATGTGTGTTGGAGTTGAGTTGACTCTGATCTGATACTTCTCCCCTTATTGACATTATCAAAATGAAAAAGAGGGTAAAAGTAGACCAGGTATAGTGCAAAAGAACCATCCATTCGGACAAAACAGTAGAGGGTATGCAAAACATTCATGCAAACAATAGAAATAACATTCATGCAAAATAAAAGTAGGGGGTCAGACATCCCCATTACTGAGCATATTCAAGAAGGGGCAAAGTTGCCCCGGAGAACAAGATGTTTCAAAAATAGCAAAATAGAGGAGTTTAACGATGGGCAAGATAGTAACAAAGAGTGTTGATGATCCGCTCAGAAAAAAGAGTTGTAGGTGCGTTCAATGTCACGAGCAAGGTTGGAGTAGGAGGTCTAGACGAAGACTGCAAGAATGGTCTGGGAAGAGTTAGCTTCCTTCTGAAGAGAGTCAACTCGATTGATCAATTTGTTGACAGTCTTCACTTCAGATGTCTTGAGGCTCTCCAGAGCCAGTCACAGCTTTCCGACATCAGTTCCTTTGTCCTTGGTATGTTTGCTATACTGAAGTATCTAGTCCACTAACTCCTTTATCTCCTGCACCCTGTCTTCTACCACCAAGAGTCAACTCATGGTATCAATTGTCTCGTTAAACAAGTCACTGACTGACTTTGCTGGTCTGGGTTAGTCCACCTTGGCCTTAACGAACCCCTTCTTTGACCACTTGTCATCAGTGAGCACATACCCCATGTTACCAACTGCACATGTATTGTAGGTGGAGGACACCTCAACAGGAGTGTAGTTTGAGAGATCGACTAGAGAGGCTTCCAAAATTCTGGAAATGATAAGTCCATAGGGAAGACTAGCATGAGACTTTATTTCAGTAACACTTTCGATCATGTATTCACAAAATCATTTAGCCCAAATTGATCTTGTACCTTTTCAATAAGCAAGTAGAGAACAAAAACATCTCTGGAGGAGAGACTATTAAGAGCTACTTTGCGAGGAATCAGAGTGGTAGCAATAATGTGGGCTAAAAATCTGCTCTCAAAGTACAATGTGGAGGGACCAAAATCAGACAGATTTGATCCTGGTTCAGCCACAACAACCTTTGCTTCATTTAGAGAAACCTCAAAGTCCTCCGGCCAAATACCATTCATAAGGGGAATAACACCCGAAAACTTAGTTCCAAAACATGATCAAATATAAAGTCATTTATGATAATTAGATTTCCCAAAACCAGAGTTTCAATGTGACCACTAGCCTTAGACACACCAAGATTGGCGTAGAACAAACGAACAATCTCCTCATACACCTTAAGACCATAAAGTTTAAGTAAAACAGTAAGCTTTTGAGATTTGAAGGAGGTATCTACAGGGCAATGAGATTCTTCCTAGTGTTCCAAATCAATTACCCTTTCGGTGATGATAGGTTGATTCTTGAAGGCCATAAACTTCTTCTTTTGGTATGAGCCCCAAAATAGACACATGTCCTTAGGAGAGAAAGAGGTAGAGTCCTTGGGCCGGGGATTCTTGCTAGCAGAGCTTTTGATAGGAGAAAGGAGTCTCTTAGAGAGGGGTTCAGAAGACGACACAGAGTCGTCAAAGGTGGAATCTGATTCCAGAAGGACAAACTCAGAGTCCAAAAGATTATTAAGGTGTTCGCTAAATCGATGAGAGGTGGAAGTCATAATTTTCTTCATAATCATAAGAGAGGAAGAAGAGGGGTGAAAAGAAAAAGGAGACTGGTGAGGGTTTTATGAAGGAGAGGGAGGAGATAAAAGAAAGAAAGGTGAAGAGTTGGAAGGAAATAAATAATGAAGCGATTTGCTTTCATTTGATTGACGAAGCGTGAGAAGACATTGAAAAGACAAAGGAAATATGAAGATGTTACCAGTTTCAAAAAGAAAAAGGAAATATGAAGGGTTTTGACCATTCACAAAGAAGAGATAGTGAGGGTATATACACAAAAATAAATAAATGCAAGTAGTGTCAATTAATGTGGGTATGCAAAACGAGACAATTTTGAAGAACACAAAATCTTTCTTCCAAAAGGGGTTTTGTGAAAACCATATGGCTGATAACTTTACAAACCCCTTTTTGGAAGAAAGATTTTGTTTTCTTCGAAATTGTCTTGATATTTCTGCATACCCGCATTAATTGACACGATTTGCATTAATTACTTACTGTGTATATACCCCTCTCTATCTCTTCTTTGTGAATGGCCAAAACCCTTCATTTTTCCTTTGTCTTTTCAATGTCTTCTTACTCTTCGTCAATCAAATCAACTCAAATCGCTTTATTATTTCTTTCCTTCCAACTCTCCACCTTCCTTTGTTTTATCTCCTCCCTCTCCTTCATAAAACCCTCACCAATGTCCTCTTTCTTTTCAATGTCCTCTTCTTTCTCCTTGTGATTATGAAGAAAGTTATGACTTCCTCTCCTCGTCGATCTATCAAACGCCTTCATAATCTTTTGGAGTCTGAGTTTGTCCTTCTTGAATCAGATTCATCAAACTCTGCTAGCAAGAATCCGAGGACTCTACCTCTTTCTCTGCTAAGGATGTGTGTCTATTTTGGGGCCCATACCAGAAGAAGAAGTTTATGGCCTTCAAGAATCAGCCTATCGTCATTGGAAGGGTCAACTTTGTGGTTTTAAAGTGTATGAAGAGCATGTTCATCTATTTTACGCCAATCTTCGTGTTTCTAAGGATAGTGGTCAACTTGAAACTCTGGTTTTGGGAAATTGAATTATTATAAATGACTTTCTATTTGATCATGTTTTTCGAACTAAGTTTTCAGGGGTTGTTCCCTTCATGAATGGTACTTGACCCGAGGACTTTGAGATTCTCTAGATGAAGCAAAGGTTGTTGTGGCTGAAACCAGGATCAGATCCATCTGATTTTGGTCCCTCCACATTGTGCTTTGAGAATAGAATTCTGGCCCACATTATTGCTACCACTTGGATTCCTCGCAAAGGATCTCTCAATATTCTCTCCTCCAGAGATGGTTTTGTTCTCTACTGCTTACGGAAAAGGTGCAAGATCAATTGGGCTGAATCTCTTTGTGCATACATGATCAAAAGTGCTTCTGAAACTGAGTCTCATGCTAAGTCTTCCCTATTGACTCATCATTTCCAGAATTTTGTAAGCCTATCTAGTCGATCTCTCAGACTACACTCTTGTTGAGATGTTCTCCTCCACCTACGATACCCATGCATTTGGTAACATGGGGTATGTTCTCACTGATGACAAGTGGTTAACACTACTCTCACTGGTTAAACAGATTTAGTATCTTTGTTCAATTAATTGATTTTCAGGCATGGGTTGTGATCAAGAAAGGACCAAAATCCATTCTAGGAATCATTGGAAAGGAATCTAATAGCAAGATTGATCTGGAGTCTTTTAAGGTAACGAAAGAACAACAAGAGATAATCCAAACTAACGCTAGAGCTATCAGTTTGTTATATTGTGCAGTTAACGGAGTAGAATACGACAAAATTTCTCTGTGTGAAACTGCAAAGGAAATATGGGAGGATGTAGATAGGATCCTTGATTGGAAGTATATGTCTGTATCAGATACGTCCATATGTATCAATTGTTCATTGCTGATTTCTCTCCTTCTGCTGATGCTGTGCATTTCTGATTTCCTTGATTGTTGGTTGCTGACTTTCACATTTCTGCTTCCCTTGATTGTTGGTTGCTGACTACAACTGCTTTGACTATCTTCTAGGATTGTGTCTTTTTCTTTATGGTTGCGCTGTCCAGTCGTCTGGGGATGATTTCCTTTTCTGGGAAGTGTGCTTCCTTATTCTTTGATCCTATATTGTTTAGTTATTAGATGTTATCATCATTAAATGAAATATACGCTAACAATCTCAACTACTAGTTATCGACCTCCCAAACTGCCGAAAGTACTCTTTCTTTATCAGCAACTTTAGTCTGAGCCCAGCTGTTGCTGCACCATTCATTAAACAAGAAAGAAATAGCCGTTCGTCACATGATTATATTTTTGTTTTCTCTTCATGTCATTAACAAGTTGTCGAGATTAACAAAGAAATTTTCACTGTGTTGGTCACAATGCAGCTAATGTCTAATGGTCTGCACTTTTCAATTTTTGTCAATATGGGTGTTTTGCCTTCATACTAACAAAGTAATGCATAGTGCAATCCTTTAACTTGTTAAGTTAATAATTGTGTTTGTTATCAGAAAACCAAAGATAAAAAAACATATACGAAATGCCCAATTTTCCTTGTTTTTGTGGCTCTTCCATTTGGGATTCATCTTAACAAGGGAAAGCTGAAAGGGGTAAATGAATTTAGGCAAAACCTTTTGGAAACTCTTAATTGAGGGATAGTTAAATAGTAAATTATTAGGAGTTAAACTGTATATAGGAGTCTCTGTGTATGTATTATTTTCTTTTATTACAATATATGGACACATAATTAGATCTGTAGAGGAAGATACTACATATATTTTCTTCTCCAATTCTTGTTTTTATATAGAATCAGAGCCAATCTATCCTTGTTATATATGTGTTCCCCAATGTTGGGCTTTGATTACATTGTTCACTCTCCAGTTGACAGGCCTGAACGATGTGTTTGTTTTGTCCTTATGTCTATTGAACATTTTTTTGTCTATAAGTTAGTTTTCGGGGTTGAGTTAACTCTATTTTCTCCGCTTGGATGATGCCATATTGTATGAATAAGATCAAACTGGCAAGCAAGTATATTCTCTCTCTCTCTCTCTTTCTGATGTGATTCAACAACAAAACCTTAGTGAAAACAACTCAACAACGATGGCTTCTTCAGCGAGAAACCATCCGTTAGTGATCACTCTCCTCCTCATGTTAACTTGTCTTGCAACTTCATCTTCCAGCCAAGAACCTGAAGCCATTCTCCTCCTCAAGTTCAAGTCTTCACTCACAAACACCACCTCACTTAGCAACTGGGATCCCTTGGTGCAGCTTTGCAATGGCAACATTTCGAATTGGAACGGATTGCTTTGCTTCAACGGAGAATTCTTCGGTCTCCGTATTGAATCCATGGGAATCTCGATATCCACACACTTTCCCAATTAACTTTTTTACGTACTATAAGTGTTATGAACAATAACTTTGAAGGGTCATTTCCGAACGTGAGGAAACTTACAGGACTGAGAAGTTTGTTATTTTCAAATAACCATTTCTCCGGTGAGTTGCCAGATGATATTTTCACTGGAATGAAGTTCATGAGGAGAATTTTAATGGCGAATAATGAGTTTACAGGCAAGATTCCAACGTCGTTATTGGGTATGTGTACAGACACATAGCCTTCTAGTTGAATAATTTTGGGTGTATGTATCTAGTAGTAAAAGATTGTCACGGATATGTAATTTACCTATTTTTGGATCTGATACATAGTGCTCTAGTTATAGAATATTATGATTTATGTATCCAGACTGAAGAAACATTATATAACTTGATACGTGTTAATGACACATTAGATAGTGTTTATGTATCAAGTACATTTATATTGAACATGATAAACACTAATGAAAGATTCAACAACATTAGAGTTATGTATCAATACCTTAAATATGAACATGATACATTGCATAAAACAAAGGTTAATTTAGCCGTGATGTATCAGATCAGTAATAACACTAACAAATACTAATTTAAGAATAAAAAAAATAAACGAGATACATTCAAAATCTGTATCTTTGATAGTCATCGTTGTGTAATGACAAATCCAACTTTTTTCCCTTTTTTTGAACATTTTTTCAACACTAGATTTAGAACTCGAGCATGCATCCTTCTTTGACTTCTCCAATGTCAGATACATTTAATTATAAATTCGAATTTACGTATCATAACTAAAAAAATAGTACATGATACATTATTATTTATGTATCTTATTTTGTTTGAGAAATAATATAATTTAAAATTAAAAAATATATTATACATGCAATTGTTTCAAATTAGCTTCTTCTTTTTTGTGTGTGTGATACATAACACAAAGTTTATGTATCAAGTACATTTATATTGAACATAATAAACACTAATCCAAGATTCAACATCATTAGAGTTATGTATCAATACCTTAAATATGAACATGATACATTGCATAAAATAAAGGTTATTGTAGCAGTGATGTATCTAATCAATGATAACACTAACAAAGACTAATTTAAGACTCAAAATAAACGAGATACATTAAAAATATGTATCTTCGATAGTAATGGCCGTGCAATGGCAGATCCAACTTTTTTTTTTGGACGTTTTTCAACAATAGATACATTAAAAGAAAATAAATATTTTTCAAGAAAAATTTTCAACAACGATATGATTAACTAAAATTGCAAAGGTTCAATAAGATTTCAATGGGGACAGGGGGCAGAGGTAATTTTATTTTTATTTTTTAAGATGAAAAAATAAAAAATAATAATAAAAGAAATTAGAAATGGAAATGATGATAAGAAATCTACCTCTTGAATAATTTGAAATCATTAATTGGAAATAGAAAAGATTTGAAACTCAAAAATAGATTAATTGATGTAATTATGGAGAGATTTGGCGTGAAAAAAGGAAGGAAAATCATGGGTATGAAATTTCAAATTAATGTATCCGAAAAAGGGGATGATGGGAGGAATTTTTGATATTTTTTAAAATGGTAGGGAAAATAAGAAAATATGATAATATGTGTGTAGTTAAGTAATTTATACTTTTATTTATCACAGAATTAAAATGAGAAGTTACACACTCCATTTTTTAAAACATTGAACTATAGTACTCCCTTACTACTTTTACTTATTTCTGTACTAAAAATAAATATTTATTTTTGCTCATTCAATTTGAAAAGTTAAGAGATAATTTATCACTTAAATTTTAATTTATCTTTATTATTCATTTTAAAAAATTAAATTTATTATATTCAAAGAAAGATATATTAAAATTATCATTTTATTTATTATTTTTTAAGAAGTGTGTCAAATCAATACTATTCACGTAAAAATTATAGACTTTGCAACATTTGTCATTTGGTGTTTGACCTTCCTAATTAACAAGAAAAAGTTGAAAGAGAACAAGCAGAAACGTGTAAATGAATAATTTGCTGAAAGCTTTTGGAGATCTCTAGGATATGTTTGGTCCGGAGAAAAACATTTTATTGAAAAATGCTTTTCAATTTTGGTTGGTCATAGGATTTCTCTTAGAAAAAAGGGATATTTTCAAGTTCTTTGTCTGTATTTTACTCATCCAATTAGTGGCGGATGCAGGATTCTCATGAATGAATATCAATGATTGTAACAAGAAAATAAAAAAATAATTATAAAGCCAATAGAGCTTCATCCAAATTCAATACCGCAACTCACTCATTGATCATCCTACGGTCGAATTAGCCACCACCCTATCTCACCCACTGTAGTTCTTGAAAAAATAATCACACAAAGAAAGAACGAAAAAGGAAAAATAGTAATTCGAGCTTAAATCTAAAAAATGCATGACACATAAATTAAAACATATAAAATATTTAACTTCTATTTATTGATAACAAAATCTTTTTCCTTAGACTATCATATCACCTAAAAAGTAATTAATGATATCTATGCTTGAGAAGTAATACTAGAAACTCATCAAATAACACAAGTTACCTTTTATGCATATTAAATTTCATTGATTGTGCAAAAATTGTTTATACTGTTTCGATATGAAGTAAGTCATATCCAAATAAGAAAGGTAATAATCAATAAATCCATTTTTGCTTGTTAAATACTTCTTCTGTTTCAATTTGTTTGATTTGATTCTAAGTACAAATATCAAATTAACTAATGTTTGATGTGAATTTAGATACAAAATCTTTAATAATCAGCTTATCTGGAAAATATTTGAAAAAAACTTATGGTAAAAAATAAAAAGTGACTGTCCAAAAGTACTTTCTCCGTTTCAATTTATTTGTTTTACTTTCCTTGTAAATTCGTTTTAAAACAGATTGTTTCTTATTGTTTTTAGCAACTCCTTAACTCTAACTCTCAACCTGATATGTTTAAAATCATAATATTAAAAGACATTTTGATACATTTAATATTTCTTTACTTTATGACCACAACATTCAAAATTATTTATCTTAAAATTCTATATCAAGTAAAAATATGACAAACAAAGTAAAATGAAAGAAATAAGTAAAATAAAGCAAGTATTGTTTTTGCAAGAGTATGAAGGAAATTCCCCTCCTTCCAATCCCCCATTAGTCAACCCCCACCCCACAGCCAAACCAGTACAAAACTATATGAACATTATACATGGAAACTGGCAAACAAGTTATACTAAAATAGCCGGCTAATACAGCTAATCATTTACTCCTTCCGTCCACTATTGTTTGTCAGATATATTAAAAATAGATGTCCAAAATTAATTGTCAATTTAAATAAGAAATAATTAGTCACTTTTTTCCAATTTTGCCCTTAATAATTACATAACTACTAGTTTCAAAAAGTAGTCATTTTAAAGTTACAAGATTACTTTAATGTGAAAAAAGTTATTTTTACAGTTTTTAAAAAGTACAAACCATTTTAATAATAATGGATAGTAGGATTATATTAGTCAAATTACACATTATATTAAATTTTTCTTAAGAATTGTGCATGATCTTACCTGACAAACAATAATGGACGGAGGGAGTACTTTGTCAATCTCACCACTACTCAATTTGTTTTGTATCCCTCTGCCCTATCTATCTCAATTCAACAACAAAATCATA
>JAJOOS010009671.1:0-34857 GCA_029582725.1 Solanum chiquidenum | reverse complement strand
AAATAATTTGTTTTTTGTTTCACAACCCCCCCCCCCCCCCCTTTACTTACTTTTCTAGGAAATAAGTTGACTAAACAGATATAATAGTGAGTCAACTTTAAGTCTAAACCATAGTGCTCATGGAATCGACCCCAACCTATAAGTTGAGTTTTTTACTTGATAACGATCGCTTATACTTGTTTAGTGAGGTGTAATTTGAGTGTATCAGAGGTCACTAGAGTCATTCCCAAAACTCAACAACAATATAATGACTCCGACAATAGATTAGTCGAGAAAAACCACAAAGCTAGGAAACTACTAATGTGTGGCATCAGTATGAATGAATACAATCTGATCTCATCTTGTGAATCAACCAAAGAAATTTGGGATCAGATGAGAACAATGTATGAGGGTACTAAGGAAACAAAAAAATCTAAGCTAGATATCTTTACTACTCAGTTTGAAAGTTTCACCATAAAAGAATGTGAATCTATTCAGGAAATGCGTACCAGATTCTCTACAATCACCAATGAGATTATGATTCTTGAAGAACCTATCCCTATGTGCAAGCAAGTCTCTAAGATGCTAGATAGTCTTCCCAGATCTTGGACAAATGAATTTGTGTTGGGCGATGAGACAAGGGATCCTGAAGTGGTGACTCTAAATGCACTATTTGAACATCTTCAAGTTTATGAGATGCACAGAAAAAGAGAGGATCTCATTCTCGAGAGAAAAGACAAGAGGACAGATCTGATTGATGAGGCTGATCAGAAGAAAGATGCAAAAAGAGATGAATCACTTGCTTCCAAAGTGTTACAAAGTGAAACCTCTGAAAGCGGTGAGAACATAGGCTATTTCACTCAACGATTTCAAAATATCATGAGAGAACGTGGAGGTTTCATGAAGAAAGAAAAGCATGACAGGGCGTAAAACTCAAGTGACGTGTGTTACATGTGCGATCAACCAGGTCACTCCGTTAGAGACTGCCCTATGCACAAAGCTGACCAAAGGGAATATGTCAGGTCTAGAGAAGGTAAAGACAAAGATGGAGACTAGGTCCATCACATGTCAAGCAAAAGAGAAGATGCCTATCATGCGGTGAAGAAGGATCTGACTGCATGGAAAAATTCCCCAAGTGATTAAGATGATTCTAAACACTCTGATGATGCTTTCAGGGCAAAATCGTATGAGGAAGATGCTAATGAAAAGGTAACCCTATCATACCGCAAGCTAAACTTGAATACCTTTTCTACCAGTAAATTGTGAAAGCTAGTTGTTGTACTACTTGATTTGATAAGTGAGCTAACGACTGAGAATGATCTTGTAAACAATAGCCTAGACATCACTCAAGATGGAAAAAATGTTTTATTTGCCCAAATATCTGATATTGAAAATCAAATGGTTGTTCTAGAAACTTAAATTCTAGAACTGAAGGAAAATATAAAAGGGGAAACTTCTACATTTTTTAAAGGAAAGAACGAGGCCAGCAACTTGCAGCTAGATCTTGAAAATAAGCTGCACACTGCTGAAATGAAGATGTAGTTGGCTTTTGAGAGAAGTCTTGTGTTGGAGAAGGACGATTCGTGTAAAAGAGAAACTAGAAAAATCCCTTAGATGGACCACTTCCTCTAAGATTCTTATAAATAAAAGCAGTCAAGGCAACAACATTAAAAGAGGGCTGGGCTATGAGAAAATAGATTCCCCATATAATTCTAACATCAAAAATGTTTCTAATGCTGATAATTTGCTATGTGATCATTGTGGTCGAGATGGAAATCTTAAGAAAGATTGTCCTGTTTTGAAAAATTATGAAGGAAATTCTTCAAACTATTCCAAACAGAGGAATAGATAGAGGAAGGGACCTAGTCTTTCTTCTGGTCCCAAGTTGAAGAAAACTACAAAACTTCATCTGTCTCAAGGCACTTCAACATGGAGGTGTCTCTTTTGGCAATAGCAAGAAATGGTACACTCTTGGAGTAGATAGGACTTGAAAGTCTGTGGAACACTCTTTTATAGGTATGTACTATGTCAATGGGTTGAAGTACAATCTTTCAAGTATTTCACATATTTTGATGAACAAAATGAAGTAAAGTTCTTATCAGATAAATGTGGTGTCACAAATTTGCTCTCTCGGGTGATGATCTTGACAGAAGAGAGATGCAAGAACATGTATATTATCGATCTGAACACTGCTCGTAGTAACAGTCTCACCTGCCTTAGTGGTCAAGGTGAGAATACTGATACATGACTTAAGAGACTCAACCATGTGAGGGATCCTCTGCTGAACAAACTTGTGTCAAGGGACCTGTTCCATTTGACAAAGTCTGTGATGCTTGTGTTAAAGAGAAGTAGATCAGACCATACTTTAAGTGGAATAAGCAGTCTGTTAATCTTCCAAAGAACTTTCGGGCTGAAATTGTGAATAGTACATATTCTGTGACCAAAATGATGATATTGAAAAGTTTAATCTCAATGATGTTGAAAGAGTATTTGTGGGATATTCTTCTTCCAGCAAGGCTTATCGGGTGTATAAAAAGGTGGTCATGTGATTTTTTATGAGTTTGGAAGAATTGAAAAGCTGTAAAATAAAGAAGATTCTGAGATGGAAGAGCTACCTCAGATTCAGAGAGATGGTCTAAACAGTGAGCTTGCTGAAGAACATCCTCTTCATGAATCCAGCAATCCCAAGGAAGCTAATGCAGATGATAAACCTGATGAGGGAGCCGGTCCAGTAGACAATGCTGAACAAAGATGATACAGTTCAAACTGATAATGTGAATTCTGAAGGTGAGAAAGAAGAAGCTGATCATGCTCAGTTTGAAAGAAGCAAAGCATGACACTCGGTTCCCCGACCAGATGACAGGCTGTTTAAGTTTCACTTTAACAATGGTTTTTAAAAGAGGTAAAATTGATAAAATCCTCTTTTTGAAATCACAAGGAAAGAAACTGTTGATTATTCAAGTATATATCGATGATATCATCTTTGGAGCAACCTTGGAGGTGTTGTGTGAAAAGTTTGCTGCACTCATGGGTAGTGAGTTCTAAATGAGCATGATGGGAGAATCTTCATAGAGCTACAGATCAAGTAAACCTCTAAAGGTACCCTTATTTGTCAAGAAAAGTTCATCAAGGAGCTACACAATAGGCATAACATACTTGAAGTCAAGACAATGTTAAAAAAGGATAATGTCATCATGAAGCTTTGCAAAATGGAAGATCAAGTGGCTGACATCTTCACCAAAGCTCTAAGCAAGGACCAGTTTGTCAAGAATAGAGACCTAGTTCTAGCTCAGAGAAGCTACTAAAGAAGTTTCATACTATGGATGCCAAGATGATTGATGCTCCCATGGGGACCAACTCGAAGCTGGATGCTGATGGATCTAGTTCAGATGTAAATGATGCATGTGTTAGGATTCATGCAAGATTCTAAGATTGTCCAACGAAATCACATTTTGAAGATTGCTAAGAGAATCCTAAGACATGTGAAAAAAGATAGGGACCTGGTTCTATACTGTCTATCAGGAGATCTTTTGATTTGGAAGAATATGGTGATGCTGATTATGCTGAGTCTCAAGTTGATAGAAAGAGTACCTCCAGAATGGCTTATGTTCTAGCTAAATCTCTCATGGGGAACTAAGAGGTAGATAATGTAGCAAGTGCAACTTGATGTGCTCAACTCTTGTGGATCAAGTAATATCTTAAAACTCTTAGAATACCTGGACAACATAATCAAACAGATCTTGGGAACACTGAAACCTGATTGAATGGATAATGCCTGAAGCAATCAACCCTCTCATGACTATGCAAAGAGAGCAGGTATCCTTGTTTTTCAGTTATGTATGTTTTAGCAAGTTCAATCTCATACCTTTTGTAGGTATACACACATGGAAAAAGGGCTAAAGAAAAGGGGAGGTCAAAACAGATCTAGGCAATCACATTCAAACTACAGAGAAGGACCCAGTCCGTTCTCGAAGGTTAGCACTCTTAACATTATATTTTGAATTATGCATGAAAACCGTTCCAATTGCCACATGTCTGTCATTTAGGTATCTGACCATTGTCCCATCATTTGAATAACAAAATGACACTCCATTTAACTTAATACACCCTTTCACTTCCTTTATACTCCATATTTCTTTCCATCTCCCTAGAAAATTCAAATCCCCTTCCAAAAATCAGAGTTTTTCAAAACACTCTCTTTTCCTCTCTCAAAAACCCCTCAAATGTTTAAAACCTTGTTCCTACTAGAGAATTTTCCGATGAAGAAATTTTTGAGTGTGAAGAGGGACCATGTCCAACAAGCAAAAAGAAGAATGTGGAAAAGATGATGTTCAAAAGGAAAGAGGTTGATATTCTGAGAACTCAAAGTATTCTGAATAGAAAGGTATCTAACCTTGATATTTTTTTAAATGGCTCCTCAATTATTGATCTATTCATCTCGGAGTCCTTGAGTAAGTCTGATTTTACCAATATTTTTGTCATGAGAAACTCAGGCTAGCGTTGGAAGCAATGACAGTTGCTCTTGCTACCAAGGATACTGAAATGGGTTGCCTGAAGGCTTAACTTCTGAAACAGCACTATCAGAAGGACTAGGTTGAAAAACAAAAAAATGGCAGCCCTGAAGGTTCAACATGAAGCCTGAGCAGCAAAGAATGTGAACTTCAAGAGAGGCTTCTGAAAGAACCATGCTAAGGGATATGCTCTACTAATCCTATTCTTTTAATGTCTTACTCCTAAGCCATCCCCTAACTCCCTAAATTCTCATGACAATCCTCATTCCTCTTTTTCTATCGTACTGAGTGGGTATTGTCCTGGTTCTCATTCGTAATAACATTTGCAATACTTTGATTGCTGATAATTCATTTATCAATGAAAAATGCCTTATTTCTATTGACTTGTCTCATTACTTTATGCATTTTTACTCATGCTCGGTGTTGCCCAAGTGACTATGAATTTGCTTGAACTACATTTCTGTCAACTTGATTTATTGCTTTAACCCTTTTTTATGATGTCACAAGGGGGAAATTTTTTAAGGTATGAGATCAATGATGTTAGATACTTGAACAGGGCATGGTCATGCCGATAAGGGGAATCGATGCTAGTTACTTGAAAAGGACATGGTCAGGCCGATAGGGGGAAAAAGTTGAACAAATTTGTCATCATCAAAAAAGGGGAAAATGCTATTTTGTTGCTGATGTGAAGTTTAGATGATTTGACAAACTTTGGAAATGATGAATAAAGGGGACCAATCTAGTTACCTGAAGAGTCATGTTGATAGGGGGAACTGGTGAAAGAGGGAAGAAGGTGAATAAGTTTGTTATCATCAAATTGGGGAAAAATGTTATCTTGTAGTTGATGTTAAATTTTGATGATTTAACAAACTTAGGGATCTAACAAGGGACCAGTTCCTTGTTATTGGGACTGACGATAGGTTAAATAAATGAATAAACTCAGCGTGAGGAACATTTGTGTGTTATCATAAAAAGGGGGGGGATGTTATATTCTAGGTGATTTGATGATACTCACAAATACAAGGACCCAGTCCCTGGCAGAGTGCTCTCGTCCAAATTCAAAATGGGGTACGACTATAAAGCTGTCCTGTCAGATGATTGGTGAAAAGTTCAGTGTACTTTACCAATAGGAAGCGCGGATGAGGTTGTTTGTGTTAGTGGTCAAAGCTCTTGTTGGTGACTGATATACATACAACATTAAACAAACAACATTATTCATTCAAAAAGGAGAGAGAGTTAACAGGTCTTCTCAGAAACTCACAAAGAACACATTGCAAAGGACCTAGTCCCTACAAGACTGCGTATGTGAAAAGGATGAGAAGACAGTTGTCTGAAAACCTACCACCTTTGATGTGGTTGGTGCACGTCCTTTTAGAAAAGCAGGCTCTCAGCCAATGAGGTCGTCTCAAGAGAGTTGTTTCCATTTAATATAACTTCTTCTCACAAAACACAAACTAAGATTTGGCAAAGAAAACTCATAAGCTTACAAAAAAGAAGCCATCTTCAAGAAAGAACATTGCTCATATCAACAAGGGACTCGATGGAGTGTTGTAGAGTATTTGTTGTATTTTCAGCTTTGTGTCTTATGTGCTTAAATTGTAAATCTACTCCTAAGTTATAAAGGATAGTAGATCGGTTGCTTGTCTAAGTATTTAGTTTGAGTCAAATTAATTAGAGTGAGTTAGTCGAATCATCTATGTTTTGGTCAAGCCTTTTTACATGATTATTTTGATGTTCTTGGGTAGAGTTGCGTTGGAGTGTCAACTAGAGTTAGTTTATGTGTGGTGCAATAGAGTTGCTGCTTGTGTATGCTCTTATCTTGGAGATCTGAGTTGGTGGCTAGAGCTAGCCTTGTAGGGTTCTTAAAGTCTAGATCAACTAGAGTTAGTTGGTTTAGTGGGCAATAGGATTATTTCTTAGGTTCAGTAAATAATAAGAGTATTACTTAGTGTGGGATTAGGGTGTTATTCTCATTGTTGTGGTAGTAATATCTGTTTCACTTTTTCTTGGAGTTTTAGTGATAACAGTTGAAAAATTTGGTGTGACAGGTCGTGGTTTTACTCCCTTGAGCAAGGAGGTTTCCACGTAAAATCTCTTGTGCATATTTTTCTTTGTGCTGTTTATTTTTGGACTTTATTCTGTCGGGGGACTTGGTCTTGTGATCACTGGTGACACATACATTCCGAGAATTGGTATCAGAGCTTAGGCTCTCTATCTGGTTAACACCAAGAGAGAGATTCCTGCGAGGAATGGCGACACCACTAAACTTGGCAAAGAAGTCAGTCCCCTACTAGGCCACCTCATTTTGATGGACAGTTCTATAGATGGTGGAAGATTCGAATGAGTGACTATCTCATGGCTAAGGACATTAAGGTATGAAACGTTATTTGTGAAGGGCCTTATGTGCCAACTATGGAGGTTAAAGATAGAGAGGTCACAAGAGTCATTCCCAAAACTCTACAATAATAAAATGACTCTTACAAAATATTAGTCGAGAAAAATCACAAAGCTAGGAAGCTACTGATGTGTGGCATCAGTATGAATGAATACGATCTAATCTCATCTTGTGAATCAGCCAAGGAAATTTGGGATCGGTTGAGAACAACGTATGAGGGTACTGAGGAAAGAAAAAAATCTAACCTAGATCTCTTTACTACACAGTTTGAAAGTTTCACCATAAAAGAAGGTGAATCTATTCATCAAATGCGTACCAGATTCTCTACCATCACCAATGAGATTATGATTCTTGAAGAACCTGTCTCTGTGTGCAAGCAAGTCTCTATGATACTAGAAATTCTTCCCAGATCTTGGACAAATGAATTTTTGTTGGGTGATGAGATAAGGGATCCTGAAGTGATGACTCTAAATGCACTATTTGAACATCTTCAAGTTCATGAGATGCACAGAAAAAGAGAGGGTCTCATTCTCAAGGGAAAAGACAAGAGGACAGATCTGATTGATGAGGCAGATCAGAAGAAAGATGCAAAAAGAGTTGAATCACTTGCTTCCAAAGTGTTACAAAGTGAAACCTCACAAATAGGTGAGACCATAGGCTATTTCACTCAACGGTTTCAAAATATCGTGAGATGTGGAGGTTTCATGAAGAAATAAAAGCATGATAGGGCTTCAAGCTCAAGTGACGCGTGTTACAAGTGCGATCAACTAGGTCACTCCATTAGAGACTGCCATATGCACAAATATGATAACATGGAATATGTCAAGTCTGGAGAAGGTAAAAATAAAGAGGGGGACCAGGTCCGTGACAAGTCAAGCAAAAGAGAAGCTACCTATCATGCGGTGAAGAAGGATTTGACTACATGGGAAAATTCCTCAAGTGATTAAGATGATTCTAAACACTCTGATGATGCTTTCATGGAAAAGTCAGATGACGAAGATGTTGATGAAAAGGTAACCTTTTCATACCTCAAGCAAAACTTGAATACCTTTTTTACCAATAAATTGAGAAAGCTAGTTGTTGTACTACTTGGTTTAATAAGTTAGCTAACGACTTAGAATGGTCTTGTGAACAATAGCCTAGACATCTCTCAAGATGGAAAAATTGTTTTAGTTGCCCAAATATCTGATATTGAAAATCAAATGATTGTTCTAGAAGCTTAAAAATCTAGAACTAAAGGAAAAGATAAAATGAGTAACTTCTACAGTTTTAAAGGAAAGAACGAGACCAGCAGCTTGTAGCTGGAGCTTGAAAATAAGCTGCACACTGCTGAAATGAAGATGAAGTTGGCTTTAGAAAGAAGTCTTGTGTTGGAGAAGGACCTGATCCGTGTAAAGGAGGAACTGGAAAAATCCCTGAAATGGATCACTTCCTATAGGATTCTTACAAATCTAATCAGTCAAGGCAACAACAGTAGAATAGGGCTGGGCTGTGAGAAGATAGATTCCCCATACAATTCTCACAGTAAAAAATGTTTCTGATGCTGATAATTTGTTATGTGTATATTGTGGTCGAGTTGGGCATCTTAAGAAAGATTGTCCTATTTTTATAAATTATGAAGAAAGTTCTTCAAACTATTCCAAACAGAGGAATAAACTGAAGAAGGGACTTGGTCTTTCTTCTGGTCCTAAGTTGAAGATAACCGGTCTGCCTTACCAGACAAAAGATTATCTTATCACTCCATTATCTGCTTACTAGGAACTCCGTGTCAAATGCCTTCCCAAGGCTAACAAGTGATTTGCTATTCAAGTGAGAGGAAGCATCCGCCAGTGTTGGTTTATGAATAGTGGATACTCAAAGCATATGACCCAGAAAACTACAAAACTTCCTCTCTCTCAAGGCACTTCAAGGTGGAGGTGTGTCTTCTGGTAATAGAAAGAAATGGTACATTTTTGGTGTAGGCAGGACTTGAAAGTTTGTGGAACACTATTTTGAAGTTGTGTACTATGTCAATGGGTTGAAGTACAATCTTTCAAGTGTTTCACAGATTTGTGATGAACAAAATGAAGTAAAGTTCTTATCAGATAAATGTGGTGTCACAAACTTGCTCTCTCGGGTGATGATCCTAACATAAAAGAGATGCCAGAACATGTATATTGCTGATCTGAACACTGCTAATAGTAACACTCTCACCTGCCTTAGTGGTCAAGGTGAGAATACTGATACATGACTCAAGAGACTCGGCCATGTAAGGGCTCCTCTACTGAACAAAGTTGTGTCAAGGGACCTATTTTGTGGTCTGCCCAAAATAAAATTTGCAAATGACAAAGTTTGTGATGCTTGTGTTAAAGAGAAGTACATCAGACCATCCTTCAAGTGGAATAAGAAGGTTGTTAATCTTCCAAGGAACTTTCGGGTTGAAATTGTGAATAGTACATGTTCTGTGACCAAAATAATGATATTGATAAGTTTAATCTCAATGATGTTGAGAAGTTTAATCTCAATACGACAAAATCAGTTTACTAGCCTCCGAATTCATCCTGAGGTTGCTACTAAGAGGCTTACTAAAGGAGATGCTTTTAAATGGAACACCCCTATGAAGTTTTACTCTTGGAATATACGAGGGCTTAATCAACCCTACAAGCAGAAGGAGCTTAAGACCTTTTTGCTTGATAATAAAGTCTGTCTGATGGGCTACCTTAAGACCAAGGTCAAGGCTAGAGGTGCTGTAAAAATCAAAAAGAAGTTTGGTATGGATTGGGTAATAGAAACAAACTACTCTAGAGATGCCAATGTGTAACACCTAGAATTTGGAAAAGAAAGAAAAATGGACTTTTAGGTTGCAAGTTGTCTACGGGTCCCATCTACAGAACGTAGAAGCTTCTACGGGCCGTAGATGGAAACCATAAGAAGAGGGAAAATTAATGTTTCGACACAAGTCTCAGTACTTCTTTTATGGTTAACCAGGATGGCCCGTCATTCTATGTACGAGTTGTAGATAGGCCTTGTAGGTACGTAAACTTGATGGAATTTTTAGAGGTCAAGTTGGTTTTTACGATTGGTATCTACGGACCGTAGGAAGACCTACGAGTTATAGAAGTGTTTCATCAAAAGATAAGTGATTTAATGGTCCAGTACTTGGTCTACAATTGACCCCTACGGACCGTAGAAAATTCTACGATCCGTAGGCCAGAACCGTAGGTCGAGTCCAGTAGTTATTTGAAAGGGCTTTTGTTTTTCCCCCTAATTACTTTAATCCAAACCTATGTTGTTTTTCCTTATACCCTAAGCCATATATATATATTTTAAGCCCCAAATTACCATTTTCTATTCATTCTCCTAAATCCCCTCAATTCACTCCCCAAATTCTCTCAAGACTAAGGAAAAAGAAGAAGATCTAGCGTTCATTCAAGTCTCCAATCCTCCATTCTTTTTGGGATTTAAGTATCAAGTTATGTGGGTATTCACACATGGAGTCCTTTCCTCCTGGGGTCCCCAAGCTTTCCAATTTCTCCCTTCAATTTCAATTGATTTAAATTAGGGTTTTCAATTAAATATTTATGGGTTTCAGTCAATTATGATTTATTGTTGTTGGTTTAGCCTTCTAATGCATGATTCCGTTTTTCTTCATGACGTCTATTTAAAATTATGTTGATGAATGCCTAAATTATCCTTTTCAATTATGAACCTATGATGGACTCATGAATCTATGAGTTTATGAAGAAATGCATATATTTATGAATTTATTGTAAATGAGTTAGGGATGCTTTGAAAGGAAAGTATCAATGTTATTGTGAAAGATTTTCTCACATACTATTATGATCATAATTGTGAAAGGTATTTCTCACATATGAACGCACATTGGTGAAATATTTTCTCATCCAGCTTGAATTGTGTTTAAGGATCTATTCTATGTTTTGATCCTAAATTAAAGTGTCGATTTGTATTAATCACTGCTTTTCCTATATTATATTGGTATTCAAATTTTTATCTATTCTGTTGGGATTAGACTTAGCACCGAGAGGGCTTTGAGGTGGAGGCATAGGGTAGTCTCTAGTAGCAATCTCTAGTCCCAAACTACGTGCCCCCATAGGATTGTCTTAAATTACCTAGCTAGTGGATCCACTTTAACAAAAAGATGATATGTACGAATTCTACTTTGGCAAGTAGATTCCCCTTCATTCGGTATGAGGGATATACTGGATTCCATGATATAGCTCTCATGGTCTAATTATCGGTTAAAGCTAAGATCCCACAAAAATGACTAGGTTTTCTTCAAAGCCTTTTCTTATGTCCCCTATTTCCAATGCATTGACTATATCTTATGAGTTTCATGTTTTGCTTATTTAAGCCTTTAATTGTTCAAAGAATGATCATGTCTACTTGCTTTAAATCATCCATGCTATTATGCATATTCTATGTATATTGCCCCATACTTAGTACATTTCATGTACTAATGAATACTTGTGCCTACATTATCTCATAAATATAGGGTCCGACGTTCCTATCTCACACACTCATGGTTAGACATCTCTTGGGTGGTTCAAGTGATTGGTGAGTCCTCATGTTCCGAGGACTAAGATACTTTATACCTTCATGTCATTTCCATTTTTAGACTTGTATGTGATGTATGGGTGTAACACCTCGGATTCAAGAAAGGCCTAAATATGGGTAATGGGGAGAAACTCACAAACCAACACCTGGACCATGGACCCCCAACGGAGCCTAGACGGGCTGTGAAGGGGACCACAGTCCGTATGGTGGCCCGCGGCAAGTTCCCCAGGGAATGCTATGCCAGGAACCTTCCTACGAGGTACTTAACAACCCGTGGGGGAGGTAGACGGGTCGTTATGACGCCTGTGTGGGGGAGGTATAACCTACCCCGAAGTTGGCCTCCTCCCATGAACCCCCAGACGGGTTGTGAAGAAGTAGACGACCCATTAAGGTGGTCGTGATGGGTCAAGGTAGTAGGGGGCCTCTCCCCAAACCACTGGTCAAGGACCACGACTACCATAATGGCTCGTGAGTTCCTTGACGACCACTGTGGCAGTGGTCACGCCAGCTTTAGTCAGAGGCTTTTGGGTCTTTTCCTTATTATTCTATCCTAACACTATGTCATTTTAACCTTAGTAGAAGTCCTATATAAGTGTTATTAACCCCAAATTTCTCCAATTGAAATCATTCTCTCAATTTCCTAAAAGAAGAACAAGTCTTCCTCTCCAAAATATTTCTCTCTCTAAAAAGGTTGAAGAAGAAGGAATCAATTTAGGGTTTCAAGTCAAGCCTCCAATTCCACCATTGAAGGCTAGCTTTTGGCATGGAGGTATGATAGTTTTCATCCATGGAGCAGTTTCCACCACAGAGTTCCCAAATTCTTCAATTTACAAAGTTATAAATCTACAATTGAGTTAGGATTTTCTTCCATGTCATGGGTTTTTTAAAATATTGATTTATTTTATTGGTTTATGGATTAATATGCATGAATTGATACAATTTCATGATTCTAAGATGAATTCCCATGTTTAACTCATGTTTTCTAGATATTGATGATTGAAAGTGGGTTTTGAACTATGAAAGGTGAATTATGGAATTATGCATGTTCTTATGGAATTGATCAAATATGATGTAAATGTCTTTGAGAAATGAAGAACCTATGTTGCTTATATTGTTAATTGTTGTCAAAGGATTTCTCATATAATTACCTCATGCATGAATGTGAAAGGTTTTTCTTACATAAAGGATTCTAAGGTTGAAAGGTCTTCTCACATAAAATGAATCAACGATAAGGAGTTATTCTATGAATGAAGCAAGCGGCGATTACCCATGACGTCTAATGAATGAACAAGAGGCGATTAACCATGCCACATGATGTAAGGACAAGAGGCGATTACCCAAGTCCCTTAAAGAAAATATACATAAGAATAATAGATATTCCGTGGGAGTTATGCTTAGCACCAAGTGGACAAGTGGCTATTACGCATGTCCCATAAACTATGTGCCAACATAGGATTGTCTAGATAGACATTAGCTAGTGGATCCACGTAAGATTGAAAGTTCATGGTCTTACCTTGGCAAGTAGGACACCCTTTTTACGGTGTGAGAGACATCAGAATCCATTATAATAGATCACATGGTCTTACATGTCGGTTAAAGGTAATTCTCCCACATTAATGAATCACTGTTACTTCAAGAGGTATGTCACATGTCTTTAAGACGATGTTTATTTGATTTGGCCATGTTTTATGACTTATGTCTTCTAAACCTCTTTATATATCATGTTTTAGCTTGGTCATTGCATCTTATGAATATATCTCCTTTTAAGCATGTTTTCAAATGTTTTATGCATGGCTATTGAGGAAACTTAGTTGTCTGAACTCATCGCCATATCGGTACTCAAAACTACTCCCAATAATATATAAACTCATGCTCAAATGTAATTGTTTCTCAATTTTAGGTAATTACTCAAAATATCTTCTTAAAAGAGGTATTACTCTGAAACTTCTCTGAACTCATAAACTCATTTAGAAATCAATGTTTCCCTCTTTTAAAATGTAAAAGTATTACATTTGGGAATACTTAGTTCCCTTATACTCATTTTCGAATCATGAAATACAACTCTTATCATTCTCATACTCACCTTCTCAAGACTTAGTTCAAAATTATAGTTAATTGCAAAAGAACTCTCAAAATGACTCAAAAATACCTCTGGAACTTTCCTCTTAAACTCACTTTAATTTGAAATGTAAATTAAGACATGTGATTAGGACATGTAGGATCTATCAAGAATTAATGAAGAATTTAAGAGTCAATATCAAGAAGATAACGTAGACATGATTCAAAAGATCACATACAGAATGAAGGGCAGAAAATAGAAGGACTAGGCGACCCTAGCATACTGAATGGCGCCGGGCCCTAAGCTACTGGCAGAAGTTTGGGATGCACTGTTGGCATGGTGCGGCAGGTCCCAAACTATTGACTAGTAGTTTTGACGCTATGCTGGCACGCCGCCCCACCCTGTACCCAGAAACTTGAAGAATTTTTATTCTCAATTTCGGTCCTAAGTCCTCTAGAATCGAGTGACTTCTTCTAAACTCTTTTTGATTAACAACACCAACACTAATTTATCAAAATATCATACAATCTCTATCAAAATCATAACTCATACTCAAGATCCTCAACTCAAGAAACTCAAAACCTCCATTTTTAAAGAATGAAGCTAAAAATCAAGAATTACACAAGAACTCTTTGAATACAACAATTTTGTGGATAAATTCAGATATATGGCCTGATGATGAACAAGTCCAATATTTTGAGAAGCCTTACATACCTGGAAATATCGATGTTCTTGGAGAATTCCACAAATCTTGAAGAACGGTTGAACTTAGCCCTTTTTTCTCCTCTTGAAACCTCACTCTAAATCCCTAATTGTTTGGGAATGTGAATAGGTGATTTAGAATCTGTTTAGACCCTTAATTGGGTCAGGAAAATGTGCTAAGCCTAGTGGAAAGAAAGAAAAGACCAAAATACCTTTTTCTAAAATGTAGGAAGTGCCTTAAATAGAGAGACTTCACTCAAACGGGCATAACCTTTTTCTTCGAGCTCGAAATTTGGCAAACTTGGCGGCATTGGAAAGAGAAATCAAAGACATTCAATTTGATATCTTATGACCCACCTAATTCTTTGTTTGCTAAAGTATATGATCCTTTGAAGTTAACCCAAGGAAAATCTTATAGTGAAACTCATTGGAAAAGAAAGTTTACAACTCAATTTTATGCTAGGGGATTCTAGTGACCTTAACATATACGAAAATTTAGAATCACTTGGTACAATATTATTCACAATGAAGAATGGTTCGAGTCTTAACTTAGAAATTCTTGGTATGTTGCAATATCATACCCTTGGGATCATTCGTCATCGCATGACGGCTGGACTGAGAATGAAAAGGGTTTCCTCTTACTATCTATCTGGCTTCTAAACTTGCCTCCTAATATAGGAAGAACTAATTTCTACTAAGAGTTTGGAACTGTCTATGGCACCTCAGTTTCAAACGATATGAGTTTGACAATAATCACGCTCTATATGAAGCTATTTGACATAAAGCAAGGATATCTAGGCAACAAGTAGGAATATGAATACTATGCCTTGAGCGATATGACTGGTAGCTTTAAAGCTTAGAAACACTTCTAAACTATGATCTTTTTTTATTATTACCTCTCCTCATTGGTTGCATCTCATGGGTCCGACTATGACTACTCTTACCAAGGTCTGAGTCTAATTGTATTCTCTTACTATATTCAAGCCTAACTCAAATTCACAAAGTACTTATCATAAGATGATTATTCTAATCTAAATCACAAGATTCGGGTCCTATACCTCTATAGGAAATTTCAACCTAAGAATATTACTCCTTTCCGCCTCATTCAACCAACTTTGAGTCTTAATCAAGAATCACCTAATGCATCATGCATTCCTCCATATTCTACCAACACCACATTCAAGCCTAGTACTATACCCACTCCATGGACTCCTACTAACCAATCCTTATAAGAATTTCTAATTCTCTCATCATCTCTACAAACTGAATTTCATACATTACTACTAGGGACCAACTAATTTCTCTCATTTACTACTACTCATAGTAAAACCTCATCATCTTCTTCCTCCACATTGATAACCTTAGATGGAATAAGCACACTAATGGTACCAACATGAGAAAAATCAACCTTCTCCTTCTATCATCCCCATCCCTCTTTAACTAAAAAGGTTCACTGAATAAGATTTAAGGTGAAAGATCATAAGCATGATTCATTTAAGAAATCTGATAAGAAAATATGAATAGTGAAACATTATGTTGCTAGCCATTCAGAGTAAGTCATGGATTTGTGATACTGATCATACTATGAGACATGAGCTCTTACATGAATAGGTTCATACAATATGGCTAATATCCATAACCTTATGGATTAAGATTGAGATCAATGGGATAAAGTCTTTGCCCCTCACTCACGGAACTGAGCATATATTTGAATATCTCAAAAGTGTATGAGCATATAGGTCATAGACAAAATTCTGATATTTGAGGCATCAATCGGATGTTGTAGTTACTGAACTTTAAGGATTACGCTAGAGAATGAATGGATCGATATATCACTTTAAATCTTTCTGAAGATATCACTATCTGATTCTCAACACTTTACTTGGGTTTTCATCTTATCATATCCCTCTTAAGTCTAAAGCTTACACTTGAAAGCTATGGATCTATTCCATCATCTCTAAACTGGTTTACATTCCCTTTACTCTAATACTTGGGAAAGGCTTGTCTCATGGATACTGAATTCTCCATAAGAAGGTACTAAGAGTCCTTCTAATACCTTTATCTAAGATTCTTCTCTTAACCTCTTCTCATTGGCATATAAGGCCAATTAATCTAATAATTAATAGTTTGACTTCTTCCTTCTTAGTCTACAATTGACATTCTTCTATGTTCATATCAACCTAACTGGAGGAAACTTTGAACTATATTTAAGAGGCTTGTCATTGACTATAAAAATCCTTTCTACCAATTTCTTAAGGGTGATAAATAATGCTTACATCAAACTACTGATGAGTCAGGGATTTTGACTCATTGTGGGCTTCATATTTCGAGTTTAGTGTCCTCAATGCCTATTTTATGGTCTAAACTAATGTTAAAATATTATTTTGCAGTAATCAAGGAAAAGGAGCAAGGCAAGGACATTACTAGGAAAAAAGGAGCAAATATGCTGAAGAAAAGCAAGGCTGATGCTCGCCAAAAGTTACAGCAGGCCGGCCCTTAGAAAAGGCAAACTCGGCGTGAGAAAGGTGGATTTGGTGAAGCACCGAATGAATCGGCGATGGAGACTTTGATCGCCTAAAGTTACAGTAAAGAAGTGATGAAAAACCAAGCCAAGAAGGCGATGGAAAGGAGCACTCGACGCATCGCCGGCCTGGTCGGTGAAGCCCGACTTATTTCACCGAGTGGCTCGGAAGCTGAAATTCTAGAAATGTATAAATGCAATTTTCAAAAGGAGAAAAAAAAGTTTTGAAGTTTTTGGAGATTTCCCACATTGTCCAGTTCTGAGTTTTTGATCCCTAACATTGTTCTTTGACTTTTTGAATAGAGATTTAGGGTTTATATAATTTTTAATTCAATTTGAGCATTATGAAGACTTGTGGATTGTTACCCAAGCTGATGGAGAATGTAGTTGATAACTATTTCTTGCTCTTTAATATGTGTGGCTAAGAACCCCATTCTTGGGGGTGTGATTATGTGATTGAATGCTTCAATTAGCGTATGGGTGTTAGTATTTACTGATTTTCTTGTTGATTTGAAGTGGGTTCAATTGATAGTTGACTGTTAATTGATGAATTATAGTTGCAAATACAATTCTAGCCTATTTTTCTAAGCTTGCTTGAGAAAGAGGTTTTGGAGTTAAAATTTATTGATTGATGATTGTAGTGATTGGGTTATTGTAGACTTAGCTTGAGAAAGTGGGTCTGAATTCAATCCTACTAATCTAGCTTGAAAAAGTAGATTGATTAAGGTATTGGGTTGTTTATATGTGTTATGCTTTTCGAGGTTCGAGAGAACTTGCTTGATTTGTGATAGTTGATTGAGAAATTACCATTGCACCTAAAGCCTAGCCTACCCACTACGATTCAACGATTTATAGTAAAAAAAATCACCCATTTAGTGAAATTGACATTCAATTGATCACACTCCCAAGGATCCGTCTCTACTTATTTAGTCCCGATTGTTCGTAGTTGTTAATTGTTAACTTAATCCCCTCTATTTAACATTAATTGTCAAACACTTGCCATTTACTTTATTTTTTCGAAAATGTCTACTTCTATAAATGAGTAGAACACCATTTTACTTTGTAATTGAATTCTTTATCGTATCACTCCCTGTGGGATCCACCCTAACTCTTCGTTGGTTTTATACTTGATTGCGACCGCCTACACTTAGAATTAGATGAAGTGTAGTTGAGAGTTATAAAAAATGGTGCCGCTGCCGGGGTGTGGTGTTTAGAATTCTTTTAGTAAAGTTTAGTTGCGAATTGATTGTGCTGTAGTTGAATTAACTTACTTTTGTGCTTTGTTGGCTGCTCTTAAACAAGTGAAGCAATGAGTGTTAACGGGAGCAATGCTAGCCCACTTGGGCACAATGATGATAGTAGTAACTTGCACGATGTCAATGAAGATCAGTTGGAAGTGCGGGTGCTATTCAATTGCCTCCAGTTGTGGGCAATGCAGTGTTTCATGTGACTAGCACTATGTTGCAGCTGTTGCAAATGAAAGATTTATTTGGAGGTCTAGCTACTGAGGATTCTCATTACCACGTCTGAAACTTTGTGGATGTGTGTGGGCCATTTTCTTTCAAGAACATTACTCAGGATTCGGTCCGACTTCATTTGTTTCCCTTTTCCCTAATGGGGGAGGGAACACAGTGGTTGGCTGATTTACCAAGGGATTCAATCACTTCTTGAGAGGAGCTCACTGATGCATTTTATGTAAGGTTTTTCCCTCCCTTGAAGATAGTGACATAGAGAGATAATATTTAGAACTTTAAGCGAGTGGATGGTGAACCAATTCATGAGACATGGCTGAGGTTTCAGAAATTGCTGCTCTAATGTTCAACTCATGGACTCCCAAACAATGTGTTGTTACAATACTTCTATCGGAGTCTAGATTCAGTCAACAAGTGTGTGGAAGACAAGCTCTTCCGAAGAGGAATCATGCAACACCCGTTTGAAATAACATCTACTCTTCATGATGAGATGACCAAAATCAACCGTGCTTGGTACACTAGAGAAGATCAAGTGTCTTCTTTTGAACTTCAAGATGACAAAGGAACAAATTGAAAAGGGCCAAAAGCGGGTTGCAAACATAGCCAAGATGATGAACCATATGGACCTTTATCAAAACATGTCATGGGAAGTGGTTCCAAGGGTACTAATGAGATCAGAGTTAATGGAGTGAATCCTGATGAAGTGCAATTTAAAGCTATGTAAAATGAGAAAGTACATTTCCTAGAAAATCAAAGAGGAGGTTTCCTTTCGAACTATCCAAGGTCATGTGGGAACCAAGGCTGGAATAGGGATCGTGATGACGGTTGGAGAGATCGAGATAGGGAATGGCGTGACTGTGGTATAAATTGGAGAGAGCGGGACGGTGACAAAGCACGATATGTATCTCCCCATGAGTGTCAAAATCCAAAAGAGCAAAGGGCTGATCCTTAAAATTTCCGCACTGAAGATATGCTTGCATGCATTCTCAACAAAGTGGAAGAATCGAACAAGGTGCTAAAGGAAATTAAAAATAACGTCTCATCTTTGAACAAAATAGGTAATTTGGTATCGATAATACAACTGGAAACACAAACGGATCAAATCTCGACTCATTTAAACACAAGACCAAAAGGAAGATTACCGAGTTATACCATGGTTAACCCAAATAATGAAGTTTGAAAGTGTGTCTTCATCGTGCCACAATGTTAAATAAGGCGCTTCTTTGGAGGCAACCCAAGTTTTTAGTTTTAAATGCTGTTGTTTGAATAACGGGTGTTAGATGTGAAGATTGAAAATTTGAAATTTTGGGAGAAGAGGCAATCAGGCGAGCTCAGGTACTGTTTGGTGACTCGCCGAATAGGTCGGCGAGCTCGATCTGGACCACCTTTTCGACCAACTAAATGGTTAGAGTTTTGTAACCTTCGGTAGGCAAAAGCACTATTTAGTGCATCGCCGAATGGTCGGCGACATAAGTTAATATCGCCAACTAGGTGCGAACAGAAGGGTCAAAAAGGGCCTCAACCATTTTAAATTCAAAATTCCCATTCATTTCACATTTTATGACTTTTGTACTCTTACATCTCATATTTAGATCATATTTTGCTTGTTACTTTTGTGTGGGGATCAATTTCTTAGGAGAATTTTGATTTGCTTCTGTATTTGCTAGCCTAGTCTTAATGTTGGTGTCCTGAACTTGGCTTGATTTTTAGTAGTTTGTGGTGCATGTTCTTAATATTGTTTGATCTATTGCATAATTTGGTGGATTTGATTGATTCTTAAGTGAGGACCATTTTCGTATTATGTTTATGTTTGTGTTTTAGCCCAAAATTGTTGATTTCCGTGTGTAAGTTGATTGAAATTGTGGGTTTGTATTGTTTGTATGTTGGGTCTAGTGTGGGTGAATTATGAGTAACCCGAATTGTATCTATCGATTGAATTTTCTCAGTGATAGAGCGGATGATGTCATTCTTAAGGTCAAAAGACATTGATTGGTCAATTTTAGACAAATCGGGGGAAGTCAGAGTACCCCGGGCTCATTATTGATATGGGTCTGGGCTTAATTGCATAGAATAGTGTTTCAATTTTGTTATCATGGGCTGTGGGTTAAAAATTGAAGGTTGGGGTAAAAAACTAGCATGAGAGACCAGTCGGCAAGCTTAGTCGAGGTCGCTGAATGACTCGACAGTTCGCCAAGTGACCCCTAGATCACCTTTTTGTTCTTCATTTTTAATGGTCTAATTCTGTAAAATTTGACGATATACCTGAGCTCGCCGAATTTGTTTTTGATCGTCCTTTGTAAGCCTCAATTTTAGTTTAATATTATGTAACATTCAGTGAGCTACTTCTAGTTCGCCAAATGAAGTCGGTGAATCGCCGAGTGACTTGGACTTCACCGACCTGTGCTGAATTTTGGGCAATTTCATTCTGTAACATTCAGCGAGCCCGACTTAGCTAACCAAATGAGTTTGGCTAATCACTGAAGGCGATACTCTCAAATTACACCTTCGTAAAGAAGTATAAGCGATCGTTGTCAAATAAAGAACCCAACTTGTTGGTTGGGGTCGATTCCACGAGGAATATGGTTCAGACTTAAACTTAACTCACTATTATATCCGTTTAGTCAAACTATTTCCGAGACAAGTAAACAAAGGTTTTTCTTTGTATGTAAGTAACAAATTGTTGATTAAGTAACAAGTAAACAAGATTCAATTTTGAGTTATCAATATGAGAGAGAAACTAGAGTATATGTGTTCCCCACAAGCTTTTAACGCAGTAATCCTAATAATAGTAATCCTTTCCTACTGTTTTACATGGAAAGTTGGTAAGTTATGTATTCCCAAGTGATTGGTCCTCCAACTAAGGAATTTCACCACACACTTTGGTTCGGCTACGGGTGTATGCTTTACTAACCCTTACCTTTACCCCAGATTAGTCATCACATCAATGTAAAGCTTAGTTTTCACCGTCACTCCAATTGACATTAGACTATTAGATAACATCCACTAAATCTCTGTTGTTAATTCTTTTTTCATTCACTACCTCCTTGGTCCGGCAAGTAGAAACTAGGCGAGTTCTAACGTTGGGCACCGTTAAAAAGACTTCTAAACAAAAGAATTAACTATACATGCATAAACACTATTCAAGAATTACTTAATTATTATTCATACTTTTTTAATTGCTCATGGTTCCACAACCCTAGTTGTGGATTTAGGTACTCATGATTGATAGTTCACAATTCATAACTAAATAAGAAGAATTCATGAAACCCAAAATCTTAATTTCAAAGTGAAAATTATATAAAACGAAATCCGTAAAGTTAATTGCTAAGAATTTGCAAATTAATTCCCAAAGAACAAAACCTAGAAGTATATAATAATGTCTAACCCCCAAAAACGAGGTTTATAACGCTTATTTATAAAAAACAAATCCTAACTTTAACAGAAAACAAAATAAGAAAAATAAACTGTCATGACGCGGTTTCGATCGACGCTTCGACTACGGTCCGTAGGTCCCCTCCGTGGCTAAACACTTAAAAAAATTTATCAGGTAATGGAACCTTCAACTCTCAGATCATCATCAACAGTTGTGCAGGACGGACCGTGGGTTGTCCTATGGTCCGTCGACTGCTCCGTGGTTCCACACTTGGTCAGACTTCTCTAATGTTCCACCTGTGATGCATCACCTACAGTTCGTGGACTGGACTACGGTCCATCCTGGCACTCCGTGGACTGAGTTCTGGAACTTCAACTCCCAGACAAGGACCTACGACTGCCCATCCACGGCCCCATCGTTGGACCTACGGTACATGGGTGGCTCCGTTGGTGGTCACTTCTACACTTTTCAGCTGGCATCTTCATCAACTGCATCCAAGCCTATTTCCTGCAAAAAGTACACACAAAACATTATTCCTAATAACAAAATAGCCCAAGACATACACAAACTCTAAGTGAAACACATAAAAAAAACCGTAAACTCACAGTATATCAACACCCTTAACTTAAACTTGTTGTTTGTCCACAAGCGACACACTAAACTCTAAACGACACTTATGTAGAAGCAGACATACAAACTTAAGCAATCACATGACTTTATCAATCAATTCCATCACATTAGTGCAAATCTTTTCATCTAGGCTCAACAATCTAACTCATGCGGATCAAAACATGAGATAGATCGACCAATAGAATAACAACATACACTTTTCACAATCACCGAAGTACGAATTCTCCAACAATGTAACTAGTGCCCTCGCTTCAAAAGAAATCTTTTTTCACACAAAATAGATATGAATCTCAAGTTTTAGGATTCATTGATCACTCACACTCAAAAGTGACTTCAAGTACAGTTAGTGCTCAATACCATAGGCTTGCCCTTATTTTCACTGCGTAGACTCTCAAAACTAGTCACTAGGGATACTATAGGACTTTCTTAGCTTGTAACGTAGGCTCAGGGTCAGGTAGGGTACATTTGGTTACTTTTTAGTGACTTTGTTTCCTCCTTGACATTACATTTGCTTTTTACCTCTTTTTTCAACCAATTCTTGACATTTTTCTATTTTTTGCTCTTTCCCTTGACTCTTTTCAACACAGATGTGATTTTGCACTTATCACTCTTATTTTTCACATTCTTCTTTTTCTTAGTTTTCTTCAACATCTTTCATAGCTCTTTTTGTTTTTTTTTTAATTTCAACCACATCTTTTTCTTTATTTTCTTTGCTTTTTCTTTCTTTTTCTTTCTTCTACACAAAACTCTTTTCATACCCTTTTTATTTCGGTTTCCTTTTTCACAGTCACCTCAACTTATGTATTTTGCACGAGTTAAGGTGCACAATATCCGATGTCGGACCAGGGCAAAGATTAAGGTAACTTTTTGAATTAGCCATCCTCAACTTAGGATTTTGGCCTAACTCAAGGTGTACATGTCCAAGGAGGGACTGGGGCCAAGACAATTGTTTTAGGGAAGGTGAATTTATGTGTACTGAAAGAAATGGTCTACATTAGGCTCAAAAATATAGACCAAAGGGAACATTTATTTCTTTTGGTTGACTTTTTAATTAAGTGGACTTAATTGAACAAGGGCTTATGATCATTTCTTAACTTCTAGCCTAGATTATCTTAGTAGGACCAACGGGGTAAGTTCTAGATTGGCACATACTGTATGAACATTCAAACTTTTCTCACACACACTTGGCACATTATTTCATTATCTGATTATTGCATTACTGAGTTCAAGTTTTAGCTTAAGTCATGCTATCCTACCGGTTCCTTATCATGTCATATGTAGATCCAACACATTCAAATCATTCAGCCTATAGATCTAGCACATTTCAAAATTTTGAACGGTTATTAATTTCATGCTCTTTATGCCATCATTCTTTCATTCTTCTACTTACTTCTACACATACAATCCTAAAAATTATGGTTCAACACAAAAGTAAACAATCCCTTGGGGGAAAAGAACACAGGCAAGAAAACCCCAAAGGAGGATTATGAGTTGGGTTACTCAGACCCTCTATCACTCAAAACCTATTTACCCCAGACCCAACAAAATAAGGTGCAATTTCCCTTAATGCAAAGGAATAAAAATTCAAGTTTAGGGTGAAGCAAACCTGTGGCACAAATGCACCGAAGACCTCTCAAGAAGAGGGTGGGTTTGGTTTCCCAGAACCCACTGGATAAACACTAGGGATGCCATAAGTAGCCCCCTCACCAACTATGGGAGCACCATCAGTAGTGCTCAAAATGCTAGATGGGCCAACATCCACCTCACATGCCTGCTACTGTCTTCTCTCCTCGTCAAGTATAGATGCCCTCTGGGCCACCTCAAACTGTTGGCACTCCTTTTTCTTTAGTCGTCGAGCCTCCTCAGTGTCGAAAGTGTGATCGGAGCATTGGATTTTCCCAGCAGCACATGAAGGGTCTGGTGGGGGCATAGTATCACCAAATAGGGCAGTCACACTACCTCGTCCTCCTCCACCTCAGGTGCACACTTTGGCACCTCCTCAAAAGGGGCTAGTAGGGCAGCAATATCAGCACGGAGGTTATCTAACTCTCTCTGGAAAGTGGACACATCTATAGTAAGGGTAGGCCTCTCTAAAACCCTCAACTTGAAAGCATCCAGGACCTTTTAAACAACCTGAATATTCCGATCCATCATATCCTCCATCCTAGCCTCAAACTCCGCAATAGAGCACTGCATCCACGGCTTCATATGGTGCAACAAGGTGGCAATCTAGGTCTCCAACTTCTGGACTCTAGCCAGATGAACGACAGTGAACCCTGAAGAGGGGTGGCTCGGGATGAGCTCGGGGCCTGGCTAGTGGCAGTAGAGGGTGGAGCCTGTGCATCAGTAGGGGATGGAATAGTAGAGTCATCAGCTTGAACCTGCTCCACATCAACAACAAGATGAACACTCAATGATGAGACATCAACCTGGGGCTCTCTCCGTGGTGCAGCAAGGTTGGCATTATCCCGAATGAGGTCGATGTCCAATGTCTTGGTCGCCTTAAGAAACCTGTCACAATGCCAAATAGGCGATGAAGACTCCCTATAGAGATGAAAAATGAAACATGGGAAAGGTAGAGTGGTGGTGTTCCGAAAGGCCCTCTCATGGATTTCCATGATCAAGACGCTAGCAAAATCAATCTCCACCCATCTATAATGGCTGGTATCATTACGGCCAGTCCCATGTAACAACATTATCAGCTTGTGTAGGGGATAGTTGATTCCGAATGAATAACCAGAAGAACTTTATAGTGAAGCTCAGAGTCACCTTCCTAATACCAGAGTAGGAGTCTGTACCCACTCAGTGCGCTCCCCATCCTTAGCAATATGACATGCCAGCCACTTCAAATGTGTCTCCCTCTGATCAACATCTGTCTAGAAGGACCTGCCTCTTGATAATGCCCACTCTGTAGTCATACTGTGTTGTATTAATAGGCAGAGTGTGGGTTGGGCCATATATGAATCGAAGAATGGTGGCCTCTGAGATGTCGACTAGGAAACCCTGCACCAAAGTGGACTGAAGTGGAGGCTAAGCTATGGGCCTGGCCCGTTAAGAGATGGAATTCCAGACGGTAGTAGCATAAGAGAAACAAAACTCTCTAGTAATCTCCTTGATATAGGTCCCAGAGCTCCGTGCCAGCCACTCGCATTTGTGCTTCTTAAAGAGCTCCTCAATAGCTGGTGCAGTGTGGAGGCTGCCTGTAAGGACCCTGCGCTCCTCAGTAACAGTACGAGCCATCCTCATGTGTTAATTATACATGGTGCCATTCTCATATAACTAATACTGACCCTTAATGCACCATATGTTCGACTCATCGGCCTTGGGATGAGGCTCAGTAGGTACTGGGATGTCGCCTGAGCTACCGACCTCAGATGAAGAAGCGGTGTTGCCACTAGAACTGGAGCTGGACTGTGAATCTGAGTCAGACTGTGCCTCTTCAACCTATGTGGCCCCCTCGTCAGACTGGGGGGCAGTGGCCTCGTCACTAGTAGACACCACCTGCCAAGAATGTCTGCTAGTGGTCTGTGGTTTAGTAGGGGAACCTATGGTGGTGGGTGGGACATACTCCTGATCAGTGTCTTTTACCAACAGGCATCGGGAAGGGGTGACTGATTTGGACCTTCCCCCTCATGCGTAGGTCGGGGCTTGTTTTGGAGCCATGGTACATGTGGAAGCTTAGTTAGTACCCAAAGAACACAAAAGGACCCATGCTATAATTTTAGAACAAGATTCGGACCCAAACAAAAACTAAAAAATTTCTCTGACAGCAGCTGAACTGGTGACCTACGATGGGTACCTACGGTCCGTGGGTCCCCTCCGTAGGTCAGGTGGTTGGAAATCAGGTCCCAGATGGAGAACCACGGGTGTGCAAAATGGTTTGTCGATCCAACGATGGACTGTAGTCCACACCGTGGTTCTAGACTTGGCTAGATTTTTGTGTGCCACTTATCCACAGACCCTAACCTACGGTCCATAGGTTGACCTACGGTCCGTGGATAGGGCTCGTAGATCAATTATGTGCCAGGGTTCATACTTGAATTCTCACTTTGTGTAATTTTTCAACAAACACTCAATCAAACTAAGCCTACACATGCATTTCAACATATATTTTGGTAGTTCATCATCCTTAGGGTTATGAGCATTCAATTTCATTCATATTTAGACAAACCATGTAACAACCATAAGTCAAAACTATCAATTATACCTATCAATCGATTTAGTTGGTTTTAATTTACTACACACTCACATACCGTCATTCCAAGGATGTTTCCAATTACAATTTAACATTCAAACAATTAACTCAACAACCCAAGGTCAAGTTCATTGTTGTGACTTCAATTGAAACAATAAAATATTCAAAGTTCAGGAGAAATCAACCTACCTTACAAGTAAACAACAATAGTAAGTATGTTAGTGCAATGAAATCCTTGTCCCTTTGCTATCCTTTGACACCAAACCCGGACTTTGAAAGTGTTGGGGAAGATAATGAGAGTGTTGGAATGATTTGAGGGAGAAGAGGGGAGATATGGGATTTGGGATTGATTTGGGTCTATTTTAGGAGTGATTAGGGGGTGATTAATGGAATATTATGGGGTGAATGATCGGTTGTAACAGTTGGGGAAAAAAATATGGAAGTGGGAAACATTTAATAAATGAAAGGTTTTTTTAAAAAGTGGTTCGGGTCGGGTCATGCAAAAACCCTAGTTTGGACGTACGAGAGCCTGTCGACGGTCCATAGGTCGACATACGATCCGTCGATGGGGTCCGTAGCTCATGCTGACACTTAGAAAAAAAATAGAGAACTTACCTATGATCTACGGACGCCATCCACGGTCTATGAATTGACCAACAACTATCGATGGGGCCCGTAGACCACTGCACATCTATTTTCTGCAAATTTTGCCTCTTCATCCCTGCACACGTAGCAACCATTAGGACTTTCTTTTTACCTTTTCTGGACACTTTTTAGACACAGACCGGAACCTATTCTATATTTAGCCAACACTAAACAGAAAAATAAACACCTATCTAAAGAGCTACACAATAAAAAATAAAGAATAAAACTCCTATATCGAAAAGAAACTCCTATAGTTGGCTAGATTGTACATCTTGGTTTGCCTCCCAAGCAACGCTTGATTTAACGTCGCGGAACAACGCAGACACCTTGATTACTCAGACTTCATCAAGGTAATAAGCCTCTATCACTTTTTTGCACACTACTAGATATCCCCAAGTAAACCTTTATCCTATGTCCGTTCACCTTGAACGTCGTTCCTTCCTTGTTCTCAAGCTTGAATGCTCCATGTTGAAATACTTGAGTCACTCTGAATGACCCGGTCAATTTGGACTTGAGTTTGCCAGGAAACAAGCGCAACCTTGAGTTAAATAAGATCACCAAATCACCCACAACAAATTCATGTTTTTCAATCTTTTGATCATGGTACTTCTTCATCTTCTCCTTGTACAAGGCTGCAATTTCATATGCTTTTAGGCGAAACTCATCAAGCTCATTCATGTCATTCAATCTTTGATTCGATGCGGCGCTCCAATCCAAATTCAATTTCTTTAGCGCCCACATTGCTTTATGCTCTAGCTCTACAGGCAAATGGCATGACTTCCCATATACAAGTTAGTAAGGGGACATACATATGAGAGTCTTGAATGCGGTGCGATAGGTCCATAGAGCATCATCAAGCCTTTGTGACCAATTAGTTATGTTGGCGTTCACAGTCTTTGCAAGGATTTGCTTTATTTCTCTATTTGACATCTCAACTTTCCCACTAGACTACAGATGATAAGGAGTAGCTACATTGTGGAGGACTCCATATTTCTCAAGCAAAGCCTTGAACAACTTGTTACAAAAGTGAGAACCTCCATCGCTGATAATCGCCCTAGGTGTACCAAATCTGGAGAAAATACTCTTTTTTCAGGAATGTGGTGACACTATTTAATTCATTGTTTGAAAGCACAATTTCTTCCACCCATTTTGATACATAGTTAACCGCAACAAGAATATACTTCATCCCATGCGAACTTACAAATGGACCCATGTAATCACGGCCCCAGACATCAAATAACTTAATCACCAATATCAGATTCATAGGTAGCTCTTGTTTCTTTGAAATTCCTCCTTCTCTTTGGAAACAATCACAAGACTTGGTGAAATCATGAGTATCTTGGTGGATGGTAGGCTAGTAATACCCACACTGCAAGATTTTATGAGCAGTCTGAATACCACTGTGGTGCCCACCAACAGGTGATGAATGACACGCCTCTAGTATACTCATCATCTCAACCTCGGGCACACAAGCGACGAATATTCCCATCAGCACAAATACGAAACAAGTAAGGTTCATCCCAAAAGTACTTCTTCACATCAAACATAAACTTTCTCCCTCGGTGAAATGACAAATCCGATGGAACCAAATCGCTTGCCAAGTAGTTAGCAAAATCTGCGAACCAAGAGATAAGATCATAAGAAGCAGCCAATACCTGTTCATCTAGGAACGTATTATTAATTTTAGACCCATTTCCCAACTTAAGAATAGCTTCCTCCTCCAATCTAGACAAATGGTCGGTGACCTGATTTTTTGTTCCCTTTCTATCCTTTACCTCAAAATCGAACTCTTGCAGCAATAATACCCATCTAATCAACCTCGATTTTGCATCCTTTTTAGCAATCAGATACCTCAATGCAGAATGGTCAATATGCACTATGACCTTAGTACCAAGCAAGTTGGATCAAAATTTCTCGAATGCGAAAACCACAGTAAGGAGTTCTTGTTCAGTCACAATATAGTTCTTTTGTGCCACATTCAAAACTTTTCTGGCATAGTAAATCGGATGAAGAATCTTCTCGCACCTCTGTCCCAATACCACACCAAGCGCCACCCCACTCACATCACACATTACTTCAAACGGTTACCCCCAATCCGGTGAAATAATGACAGGTGTTGATACTAACCTTTGTTTCAACTTTACAAATATTCTCAAACAAGCATCATCAAAATCAAACTTACACTCCTTTTCGAGTAGTTAGCACAATGGGTGTGCAATTTTAGAGAAATCTTTTATGAACCTCCGGTAAAAACCTGCATGCCCAAGAAAACTTCTAACACCTTTAACAGAGATAGGTGGTGGAAACTTTTCTATTACCTCAACTTTGGCTCTATCAACCTCAATACCTTTCTCAGAAATCCTATGACCCAAAACTATACCCTCTTTCACCATGAAGTGGCATTTTTCCCAATTTAGCACAAGATTACACTCTTCACATCGTTTAATTACCTCGGCCAGATGCATCAAACAACCATCAAACAAGTCACCTACCATAGAGAAATCATCCATAAATACCCCAATCGTGTCCGCCACCATATCTGAAAATATCAACATCATACACCTTTGGAAAGTCACTGGAGCATTACACAACCCAAATGGCATCCTTTTGAAGGTGAAAGTCCCATATAGACAAGTGAAGGTGATTTTCTCTTGATCTTCCGAGGCTATAGAGATTTGATTGTAGCTCAAATACCCATGTAGAAAGTAATACCAGCCCTTACCAGCAAGACGATCCAACATCTGGTCCATGAACGACATCGAGAAGTGATATTTTTCTGTCCAGACATTTAGTTTGTTGTAGTCCATGCACACTCTCCACCTAATCACTGGCCTCATCGGAACAAGCTCATTTTTTACATTAAGAACCACAGTAATTCCACCTTTCTTAGGTACACACCGAACGGGATAGACCCAACTACTATCTGCAATGGGATATATGACTCCAGCATCCAACCACTTAATAATTTCCTTTTTCACTACCTCTTGCATATGTGGATTAAGTCTCCTTTGGTGCTCAATAGTTGGCTTGTTGTCCGGCATGAGTTGGATTTTATGAAAATTAATGCCAGGAGAAATCCCAATAATGTCCATAATAGTCCATCCAATAGCCCTCTTGAACCTCTTCAATACAGAAACCAATGCCTCTACTTGTTCCCCACTGAAATCAACAACAATGATTATCGGTAAAGTGCTATCTCTCCCCAAGAATATATATCTCAAATGGGATGGTAGAGCCTTGAGTTCCAATTTTGGAGGCTTATCTATAGACGGTTTTGTAGGTGGGGAGTCGCGATTCTTCATATCTAACTCCAATCTTTTTGGTTTGGAACGGAATTCAAACCTATCAAGTGCGGCAAATAATTCATCATGGTCTTCAATACCATCACCATCAAAATTCATCAATATCGCTGCCAGTGCATCAACACCCAACCTCTCTTCATCAGACAGTTTAGAGCCTCGCTCCATAATATGATTCACCACCGATATCGACTTAAGATCGGTTTCCTACTTTATAGACCTATAAATATATTAAAAGTTAACTCTTCATTATTCAGTCAAAACTTCATCTTCCCACTGTCCATATCGACTAACGAATGACTAGTGGCAAGGAATGGTCTCCCTAAGATGATGGGAACCTCAAAATCAACCTCACAGTCAAGTATAAATAAATTTGTCAAAAAAATGAATGACTGCCCTTTCACAAGGACGTCTTGGAGAACAATCATAAGTAGACGCATCACAGTCAATTTTGGAGCCCCTAACCCCAACATATTATAGATCGAAAATGGCATCAGATTAATGTTAGCACCCAAATAATACAAAGCCTTCACAAAATGCAACATACAAATGATACTCAGAATAGTTAAAGCTCTAGGATCATCTTACTTTTGCACTAGTGACCTCGTAGCATGGCACTACAATGTTGCAATCTCTCATCATTCTCAAAACTGACAGGCCTCTTTTTGGTTACCAAGTCCTTTATAAATTTTTCATACCCAGACATTTTTTCTAAATCTTCTATCAACGGAACATTGATGGACAACTTCTTCAACATAGTGATGAACCTGTGATATTTTCCTTCTTCGGTCTTTACCACCAATCTCTGTGGGAATGAAGATGGAGGTTTAGGCATGGGAACAACTTTTTGGGTCACCTCCACTTCCTTCTCTGTAGCACTTTTCCACTCTCTAGTAACGTCAATCTCATCCACATATTTTTCTACCATAATTTCAACTTCAGACGGCATAGGGGGATCAATGGTCTGTTTACCTTCGCGAGTAGTGACTACCATACAATGCTCATCATTCTTTGGATTCTGGATGGTGTTGTTTGGGAGTGTGCTAGGCTGACGTGGGTTTAAAGTAGTGGACAACTGACTAAACTGTTGCTCAAGTTGCTTGATAGACAATACATGGGCTTGAACTTTTTGAACTATTCCACACAAGTTGTTTCACATCTCTTTCACATTCTCATCAGTTACATCAAACCTCTTCATCTTCTTTTGCATCATATCCTCAATGCGTGACATAATACCACTAGCCTCTCTATTACCAAATTCCCTATTACTAGGTGGAACATAGGGCCCAAATCTCTCATTACGATATCCATAGTTGTTCTGGTTGTAGTTGTTATCACGATTGTAGTTCCCATCTCAAACATAGTTTCCTTCTCGATTGTAATTTCCATAGTTCCGACCTTAGTTTCCTTGACCTTGGCACCAATTATCTGAGTTGAAAACTTGGGTGTTGGTTCAGAAACTCCCCATCTGATCATTAACCAAATATACATCCTCATCAGTAACATTCCTCACTGGTGGTGGTGGAGCTCTAGTTAAGTAGTTTACCACATTCACTTTTTCTGCACCTTCACTCAGATGCTTTAATACAAAACTCAGTTCTATCCTCATTTGAGCCATCTCTTCATGAATATCATCATTGGCTTGGCTAGGTGCAGTTTGAACTGCAACTGTGTTTCGACCATTGTTCGCCTTTCTAGTGCTCCATGCCTTATTATTTTGGGAAATCTTCTCTAGTTTTTCAGCGATCTCCTCAAAAGTGGACACCGTATGATCCTCCAACAATAGTATCTAGCACATCCTTTCCATTGTCATCCTGAACTTTGTAGAAATACTCCTTCAATGACTCATCATCAATGAGGTGATTTGGAACACTTTTGATGAGCACAATGAACCTATCCCATGAACTGCTTACAGACTGTCCATGTAGTGCTACGAAATTGTTCAGTTTATCCTTGTGAATCAGCTTCTTAGACACCGGAAAATACTTTTCCATGAACACCCTATGCAGTTGGTCCCATGTATGAATCGAGTTGTATGGAAGCTCAGAAAACAACACCACATCATCACCAGTCAAAGGCAGAGGAAAGACTCTCAAACCTATGACATTCATATCCAATTGCGGTCGTCCCACACAACTTTTAAACACACTTCTCAATTTAGCCATGTGACCATGTGGATATTATGAAGCTAGACCAGAAAACAACCCTCTTGTTGTGATCATTTGCATCAGACTGCTGGTCACTACAAATGTATGCCCAGGAGGTAGAGGAGGAAAAACAATAGGGTATTATGATTCAGTTGTATTATAGTCAACCCTATAATTATCACGCAACCTAGGTACTGGCGGATTCTGTGCCCTCTCTGCATCTTTGATTAGATTACCACCATGAACCTGAGAGTTCACATTACCAACTCTAGGAGGCTGCAATTCATCTCTATCCTCATGTTCCTCTATGATTGGATTATTATGGACCCCTTGATTTGCCATTTTTCTCAAAGTCTTTCTTAGTTCAGGATCTTAGGGGGTCAATGGTTCGCCTCAACTTTGTGTACTTGGCATATACTAGAGTAGAAACCTGTAGAAAACAAAAACAAAAGAAAAACGTAAAATCAGGAAATACTTGACTAAAGTTCAATAATGTAGTTAAAGTTAATCTAAAGGCTGTATTCCCTGACAGCGGTACCAAAATTTGATACACTCAAATTACACCTCCCTAAAGAAGTATAAGCGATAATTGTCAAATAAAAAACCCAACTTGTAGGTTGGGGTCGATCCCACGAGTAATATGGTTCAGACTTAAACTTACTCACTATTATATCCATTTAGTAAAACTATATCCAAGACAAGTAAACATGGGGTTTTTTAAGTAAGTAACAGATTGTTGATTAAGTAACAAGTAAACAAGATTCAACTTTGAGTTACCAATATGAGAGAGAAACTAGGGTATATGTGTTCCCCAGAATCTCTTAATGCAGTAATCCTAATAATAGTAATCCTTTCCAAGTGTTTTACATGTAAAGTTGGTAAGTTAGGTATCCCTAAGTGATTGGTCCTCCAAGTAGGGAATTTCACCACACACCTTGGTCCGGCTACGTGTGTATGCTTTACTAACCCTTACCTTTACCCCAGATTAGTCATCACATCAATGTATGGCTTCGTTTTTACCCTCACTCCAATTGACATTAGACTATTAGATAACATCCACTAAATCTCTGTTGTTAATTATTTTCTCATTCACTACCTCCTTGGTCTAGCAATTACAAATGAGACGAGTTCTAACATTGGCCACCGTTAAAAAGACTTCTAAATGAAAGAATTAACAAAACATGCGTAAAAACTATTCAAGAATTACTTAATTATTATTCATACTTTGTTAATTGCTCATGATTCCCACAACCCTAGTTTTGGATTTAGCTACTCATACTTGAGAGTTCACAATTCATAATTAAATATGAAGAATTCATGAACTTACAAGTAGAATTGATGAAAATTATATAAAATGAATTTCAAAGAGAAAATTATATAAAATGAAATCCAAAAAGTTAATTGCTAAGAGTTTACAAATTAATTCCCAAAGAACAAAACTTAGAAGTATACAATAATGTCTAACCCCTAAAAACGAGGTTATAACTCCTATTTATAGAAAACAAATCCTAACTTAAACAGGAAACAAAATAAGGAAATAAATAGTCAGGACGCAGTTTTGATCGACGCTTTGACCTATGGACTGTGGTTCGACCTATGGTCCGTAGGTCCCCTCAGTGGATCAACACTTAGACATATTTATTAGGTAATGGAACCTTCAACCCTCAGATCACCATCGATGGTTGTGCAGGATGGACCATGGGTCAACCGACTGCTCCGTGGTTCCACACTTTGTCAGACTTCCCTGATGTTCCACCTATGATGCATCACCTATGGTCTATGGACTGGACTACGGTCCATCCTGGCACTTTGTGGACTCAGTACTGGAACTTCAACTCCAAGACTAGGACCTACCACTGCCCATCCACAGACCATCTGTAACACCCCGAAAATGCTAACTAGATGTCGCAAGTCATAAACCACTGCTTAATTACTACATATGTTTTATTCTCATTTTGGAAACTTGAAATAATGTTATATTTGCAATCTTGCTTAACATAATTGTGATCGTAATTTAAGGGATTGCATTGGGGTATTTACGTAATATGTTAATTAGAATTATGTATGAATTGATAGGGAGGTGAGGGTTAAACATATAGGTATATATGTATGCATTTTGGGCAGCCAACCTTTTATTTTGGGCAGCCACCTTTTGGAGGCAGCTGTACATGTGACTAGCCTCACCTTTGAGACTATATTTTGACACCTCCTCTTAGGAAATTCGTCTTAGCTGAAGTATAAGTCCCTTAGAACATTATATAACCTATTTTTCTTCAAGATCACAAGAGAAAATCTTGGTCCTTTTGGCTGGAAATCGAGTTACACTCTTCTCTTTGGTAAGTAGTAAAACCTGTTTTTGAGCTGGGTAGCGTTTA
>JAJOOS010009670.1:0-35221 GCA_029582725.1 Solanum chiquidenum | reverse complement strand
GAAAATCTTTGATAGAACTCCTTGAATGAGAGGTTATTCAAGAATCAAGAGTTACCATACCTTAATTATTGAAGACCCATGAAATTGAAGAAGAAATAAGTTGAAAACCCATCTTCTAGCTTGAGCTTCATCAAGGTCTTCCATGGAGTTTTGAGAGAATCTATTTTTGAGAGGGAAGGGTCAATTTGAAGAATGGGGTCTAATTCTAGGTTTAGGGGTTTTAAAAAACATAAAATACCCTAAAATAGGTATAATAATTGTTTATAATACTTCCCCAAAGTACCCAAACTACCCTTCACTTAGTTGGACCATTTAAACATGTCAAACTTGAGTTCTATTTTGCAGATTTCGTCGGGGATCAAGTTCGCGATGCGGAGGTGTTCCCGCAAGTTTCTAGAAATTAAATTCTGAGACAGTAGAGTCCGGGATGTCTCCGCGATGCGGAGACACTTTTTGGCCATAAGTGGAGCAGGTCCGCGACGTGGAGCCACTCCCTCTATGAACAACTTGCAAGTTGCCTTGGCAGCTTGTTTGGCCAAGATTTGGGGTCCTCCTCGGGGACCATTAGGGTGGTTCTGGGGCGTCGCATTCAAAAAAATTTACCCTAAAAACATCTATTACGACACTAGGGTCACCTCCACTTATTTTAGACTCCAAACAACACATAAAAACATGTACAACATACTAGAACACACCAACACGTAAAAGACTAGTTTCTGAACGTCTTGGTCGTCCCTTGACGTTTGACTTCCAAACTCTTTAAAACTGACTTAAAAGGCTATTCTTCATTATTTTAACAAATTATTAATGCATAAAACCCATGTGAGGCTCTACTTTATCCTACTTCATTTTTAGGAGTGTTACAAAAAGTTTGTCTGATAATATCACCCTGAATAAATTGATCGGCTACACCCTTGTTGACGGTATAAGACTCCGGTAAAAATATTGCAATAACACATTTTCTGTCAACCCATGAGCTAGGCATTTGGCAGCAACTTTTAAAATCTCAACCAGTTTTGTGAATCGGTTTACCATCACTCAAAAGGATAAGGAGTTGTATGCTAAATTTTCCAATTGCGAATTTTGGCTTAAGTTTGTGGAATTCTTAGGCCACATTGTTTCTAGTGATGGGATTTGAGTTGATACTCAAAATTTGAGGCAGTGCAAAACTGGCCTAGACCCACACCTCCAACTGATATTAGGAGTTTCTTGGGGTTGGCTGGTTATTATAAAAAGTTTGTCGAGGGATTCTCATCTATTTCATCCCCTTTGGCAGAGTTAACTTAGAAAAAAACAAAGTTTCAATGGTCTAAAGCTTGTGAGAAGAGCTTTCATGAATTGAAAACTCCATTGACTATTTACCAGTGTTAACCTTACCAGAGGGTACACAAGGGTTTGTTGTGTATTCTGATGCGTCCAGAGTTGGACTGGGTTGTGTATTAAAGCATAATGTCAAAGTTATAGCCTATGCCTCCAAACTGCTTATGATTCACGAGAGGAATTACCCAGCCCATGATCTAGAGTTGGTTGTTGTAGTGTTCACTTTGAAGATATGGTGTCACTATCTTTATGGTGTTCATGTAGATGTGTTCACCGATCACAAAAGTCTTCAGTATGTATTCAGTCAGAAAGAGCTTAATCTCAGATAGAGGATGTGTTACTCAAGGATTATGACATAAGTATTCTCTATCACTCAGGTAAGGCTAATGTTGTTACTGATCCTTTGAGCAGGATGTCTATGGGTAGTACTTTCCATGTTGAGGAAGAAAATAAGGAATTAACCAAGGATGTGCACAGACTTGCACTCTTGGGAGTCCGTTTGTTGGATTCCAATGAAGATGGAGTAGTGGTGATGGCTGGGGCTGAATCATCATTAGTGTCAGAAGTGAAAGAGAAACAAGACCAAGATACTATTTTGCTTGATTTAAAGGCAAATGTTCATAAGCAGAAAGTAACGACTTTTGAATAAGGGGGAGATGGTGTATTGAGGTATCATGGTAGATTGTCTGTACATAAGGTGGATGAACCACAAGATAGGATCATGGATAGCTCCAGATATTCGATCCATCGTAGTTCGACAAAGATGTACCGCAATTTGAGAGAAGTTTATTGGTGGAGTAGTATGAAGAAGTGTATTATTGAGTTCGTTGTTAAATGCCCGAATTGTCAACAAATCAAGGTAGAGAACCAAAGGCCCGACGGTATGGCTCAAAATATAGATGTTTTGGAATGGAAGTGGGAGATTATCAATATGGATTTTATTACTGGGTTGCCGCGGTCTCGCAGGTAGCATGATTCGATTTGGGTGATTGTAAATTGGATGACTAAATCAGCCCATTTCTTACCGGTAAAGACTACTTTTTCAGCAAAGAATTATGCCAAGTTACATATTCAAGAGGTAGTCAGACTTCATGGAGTTCCGGTATCCATTATTTTAGATAGAGGTGCACAATTTACCGCAGAATTTTGGAAGTCTTTCCAGAAAGGTTTGGTTCCAAGGTTAATTTGAGTATTGCTTTCCATCCTCAGACTGATGGTCAAGCAGAGCGTATAATTTATACTTTAGAGCATATGTCGAGGGCTTGTGTGATCGATTTCAAGGGTAATTGGGATGATCACGTACCTCTCATTGAGTTTGCTTACAATGATAGCTATCACTCTAGCATCCAAATGGCTCCCTATGAAGCTCTTTATGGGAGAAGATGCAGATCTCCTATTGGATAGTTTGAAGTTGATGAAGCTGGATTGATAGGACCAGACTTGGTTCATCTAGCTATGGAGAAAGTGAAGATAATTCAAGAAAGGTTGATAATAGCGTAGAGTCGTCAAAAATCCTATACCGGAGAATGGACTTAAAAATTGAGGTGGATGATTGGGTTTTTTTGAAGGTTTCACCCATGAAGGATGTTATGAGATTTTATAAGAAGGGATACCTTAGTCCCCGATATATTGGTCCTTACAGGATATCCAAGAGGATTAGCAATGTCGCCTATGAGTTGGAGCTACCGCCATAATTAGCAGCTGTCTATCTGGTATTCCATATTTCAATGTTGAAGAAGCTTATGGGCGATCCTTCACTTATTATACCTACTGAAAATATTGGTATTAAGGACAACCTATCTTATGAGAAGATACCTGTTGAGATACTGGATCGTCAGGTTCACAAGTTGAGAACCAAGGAGGTAGCATCAGTCAAGATCTTATGGAGAAATCAGTTTGTTGAGGAAGCTACTTGGGAGGCTGAAGAAGAGATATACATATATCTTTGAGTCCGGATAAATTCTAAATCAAGGTACTAATTATTTTCTTGGTACTTTTTGAGTTGAAATATTGTGTTAAGTTGCATGTTGAGTGTTTGAGTTGAGTGTAGATGTTTCCACCCTTATTTCTAATTAGACTAATCTCATTTGAGGATGAATGTTCCTAAGGGGGAGATATTGTAACACCTCGCTCTTAGAATAGAAAGAACAAATTTGGAAAGAGCCAAATTGAGAATTTGGCAAGTTATGCCTAAGTTGTGAGTTTTGGGTCAACTTCAAACGACCGTCACTTTCAGTACAAGATAAGTTAGGTGGACCATAAGATATCAAGTGAAAGGTCTTGTAATCCTCTTAATTTCTAATGCAACTGAATTTGCTAAATTTCAAGTTCGGATGAGGCAGATATGTCCGTTTGAAGTTAGCATGTCCGATTAAGGAAAGCTACCAAAATTAATGAGGGTATTTTGGTCTTTTCCTTACCCCATCAGCTTAAAACATTTTTTATTAATATTTTGGGGTCATATCTGATTTGGGTCAGTTTAACAAATCCTAAATTACGCTTAGGGCTTTGAGAGGAGTTCAAGAAGGGCAAAAGAGGAGAAAAGGAAGAACGATCAGGATTCTTGCAATTTCGAAGGGTTTTCGCCAAGGATTCGATCCTAAGAGGTATGTAGGTTTTCATAGTGTTGGGTTCGCTCACCCACACGCCAATCACGATTTACATATTCGAATTTCATCCATAAGATTGAGTATATTTGAGTTCTTGATGAGTTTCTTGAGGTGTTGTCATTCGTTCTTAAATTTTGATGTTTGGTTGAGTTCTTGAGGATAGGATCTTGTTAATAAGCATTATTCTTGAGGGTTTTCAAGTACATTTTCATGTAATTAAGTTGGATAAACGAATCTAAGAGGGTTTGGAAGAAACCATTCGATTCTAGACGAATTAGGGTCAGAAAATGAGAACAAAATGTCGTCGGATTTTCTGGGCAGGGGGCTGGCGCACTGCTTTGCCAGGAAGAGCCCTCTGAAGTTTAAGGGTTGGATCCCCTCGCCATTCAGTGCGCCAGGGTCGCCTGCCCCAGTCCTGTTTCTATCATTTTACCCGTCTAAGTTCCTTTAAGGAGTAATTTTACTCCTATCTGATTCTAACTACTCTAAACTACATCTAAACATCAAGAGATCATTCGTAACATGAATTATAACCCTTGAATTCATAATTCAAATTCAAGGGAGAGTTAAGAGTTAAGTGTCAAGAATTCTTTCTAGTCTTTTTTTAGAAGTCTTTTACAATCTTTTAAAACTTGTTTTAAGACTTGAGTACTTGAGTTTGAGGATGAGGAGAGTTGAGTTCATTTTTTTCAAAATGATATACGGGAACTAAGTATTCCCAAGTGTAAATGTTTTTACATTTAAAATGAGCGGAAATACCGATTTCTAAATAAGTTCATGAGGAGTTTTGACTACTATCTTTTTTAACAGAAATTTTTGAGTAATAATCTCAAAGTTGAGGATGAGAAAATGTATTTTTAAACATATGAGCTAAGTTATATTTTTGGGAGTAGTGTTGAGCACCGATATAGGGGAGAGTTCAGACAACTCACAGCCTCCATAAACCATGTAGCCAACGTGGGTAGAAAGGGTTATACTTTTTAGATGATTCCTTATTACTTTTTAAGCATAGCTTAGTGGATCCACTTAGTTGAGGATTTCCATACCCCGGCAAGGTATAGGACAGTTCTAGTAGAGTAGGCGAGACGATGTATCATCACATTGCTCATAGTGATGGTTGTCGGTTAGAGAATCTCCCAAACCCAGTTTACTTTGTATTTTTACATACAAATAAAAGTTATTATTGTACTTTTAAATACACTAAGTTGTTATCTACTGTTTTAAAAGTTTTTCTTTATATCGCATTATTGTTATTGTTTTTATATTGAAATGAGTTGAGTATTCATAAGTTGAGGTTGAGGTGAGTATGTTTCCTTCTTTCCAAGTTCAAGCTTTTATGTTATGTTTAGTATTCCCATTACATGCTCGTACATTCCATGTAGTGAGGTCATTTGGCCTGCATCATTTCATCATGCATATTCAGGAGATCAGGATCATCAATCGGCGCTCTGTTGATCCTATCGAGTCCTAGATAGATTTTGTGAGCCTCTTTGCTTTCCGAAGGGTTTCACCTTGAGTTTACTTTTCAGACAGTTTTTTTTATTAGGATGTCATGAGTCTTTTGCCAACGTCAATCTCAGTTAGTAGAGGCTTCACAGATAGACAGTAGTAGTTCTTGAGTCTTCTTCATTTCCATTGTTTATGTTGAGACTTGAGTTGACTCTTTGGCCAGTTGAATGTTTATTTATAAATATTCTGAGTTTGAGTATTTCAGACTTATGAGTTAAAGAAAGCTTTCTTTTGAGTTATTTTATTGAAGAGTAAGTCTTTCGCTGAGAGTTGAGTCAGGTCAAGGGTTTGCTTGGGGCCAACAATAGTTCTTGAATGTCGGCCACGTCTAGGGTGTAGGCTCAGGGCATGACAAAGAACATACTATTTCATTCCCATACCACCTTGCTTCAGATTCACAAACTCTTCAACATTTGCCTCTCTTATCTCATTGGGAAAATTGTTAAGAAATGTTCTTCAAATCTATCCTAGACTACTTGAGCAACATCCTCGCGACGACCTTCCTCCCACAGATCATACCATACATTTGGAATGTCTTTGAGTTTATAAGCACTAGGTTCAACTCCATCAGTTTCAATCACATGCATTACCTTCAGTATTTTCCACATCTCATTAGTGAAGTTCTGAGAGTATTCTTCTACCTTGGACCATATAAACACTAGCTAGTCAATCTTAAGGAATTCCCTAATTCTTAATTCACTTGATGGATCCTATGAACTAGAGTTAGTAGTTATTGTGGCCAGACGGCTTGACTAAGCATCAACCAATTAAGTGAGCATTTGAAAAGCTCATCTAAACTTTGCCTCAAAAGTGTGAGTAGGTTGAGGAACATCATTATATGTAACTCTCAATGTGCTACCAGGTACAGCTTGAGCCCCACTATTTAAGCCCTAGTCTGTCAATCGAGCTCCATTTCTGGTCTGCATCCTAGCTTGCGAAGGCAAACAGCTTGTGTTGGTTCCAACGGGAGCCTCAATACTTGCAACATTCCCTTTATTGGTGGTATGTTTTGAAGGCATGATTAAAAATGTGTGGAACACACGAGTTAGAAGGACGAACTAGAGTATGAAAAAAGGGTAGTACTTACTAATATCTTGTAACATGTGACGAGATTCATACTTATAAGGAAAACTATACTAGATATGACTTCATAGACATCCTAGGAAGCTTAAACTTTGTGCTCTAATATCAATTTTTTGATGTTATAAACCTACACCTTGGGTGTAAATGACACTCAGAACCACTGTTGGTCCCAATCGAACCCTAGGTTTGGCTTACTACTATGTTGGACTATAAATATATGCGGAAACTTTTAAAAGGTAAGCAAACAATTGTTGTAGAAATTATAAGTCAAATAGCTTTACAAATAATATGTCTGAAGGTAGAGATGTTTGTGAAAATATAGCGCAATCTTACTCGTCTATGAATCCTCTAAGATAGGTGTCGGAACAAGACCCATAACTACCTGAATACTCTACTAGTAATGGCTAATAATCAAATGAACTGTACTAGATTAACTCAATCCCTTTGAAAGAAAGGAGGTGTGATCAAATGCTGATGAAAAATGTCTACTAGAGCATTTGCTGACGATCACGAACATATGAATATCCATCATTTAAAGATGTGGTGACAAATGGCGTTAGTACATGAAATGTGTGGTACGTAAAATGTTTGAATGAAACAACTGGCTAAACTGATGAGTAAATAAAAAATTAGACTATAAGATAATTAACTGATAAGTTAAGAATGTTTGTGTAGTTGTAACAATTAAAACTTTACAACAGTATATTTATGCAATAGTAGTACTATAAAAAATAATGTATTTTATTTTTCTTGCGGAGTTTCTCTCATGGACAGTCCTCACATAAGCCTCGTGATAATACAATGTCTTGTCTAAGTTGTTATAGACATACATTACCATGATAGGGTAAAGGACAAACTGAACTATGGATCCAATCGGTAACACCTTGGACTTCGAAAAGGGCTAAAGAGGGGTTCGTACAAGTCACCCATTAGTTTTAAGTTTTGGGTCAACTTCAGACAATCATATCTCTCAGCATATAAAGAGTTAGGTGGCCCATGACCTATCAAATTAAATGTTTTTAGTCCTCTTTCAAATTCCACAAAGTTGGCTTCATTTCAAATTTGGAGTAAAAAGATATGCATGTTTTAGTGAAGCCTTCTTCTTAAGGCACCTCGACAGTTTTGAGAGGGGTATTTTTGTCTTTTCCCACTCCTTCTAATCCAAAGAGACATTTGTTTTACTTGATAAATGGTATAATCAGTGTTTAAACATTAGTTCTTATTCTTTAACTCTTAGAAGAATTAGAGAAAGGTTCCAAGAGGAGAAAAGTTAGGGTTCAAGCTTACTTCAAGTTTCCATTGATTTCACCAAGAACCTTTGTTCTTTCCAGGTATGTAATGCTATTCATAGTGTTGGGCTTGTTCATCTGCACACCCTACATCTGAATTCAATCATTAATCGTCATATTTAAAGGATCCATTCATAGTTGTTGCTATTGAATTGAGTTTGTTAACAACTAAGGTTTTGATTTCCTTGGTTTTTAAGAATCTTATAAGGTTGTCCATGCTTAGTATCACATGATCCCATATTGATTTAGTAAAGTTAGTTTTCCAAAAGGAATTGTATGAAAGTTTTTCATGTATTGATTTTGGGTTTGAAATATAAGTAGAGTTTAGGGAAAATTTTGCAAATCTAAACTAATTTGGGCCCTATTTTGACTTGAGTTCATCGCGGATTATGGGGGCCCTTGGGAAGCGCACCATGAAAGCAGCAAGGATGACCTTCAGTAGTTCATGGCCTGGGGCAGCGCGTTAGCAGTGCTCCAAGGGTCGTTGAGATGATTCTTTTCTTTGTTTCATTCGGTATGTGCTCCTTTAAGTTGTGGCCATGTTCCCCTTCTCTGTAGTAGCTCTTATAGGCTCTATTTACCTTTCAAAATTCCTTCATAACCTAATCACGTGTCTTATGCACATTCATTACAAGTTCCACAAAACATCTCTAATAGCTACGGGATTTTTCTCAAAACACAAGACATATGCAGGCAATAAATAGTAAATAGGCATATAAATATGGCTAAGATCCATAAGTACATGAGCATACGTTTAAAAAGTGTAAGTTTTGAAAATAATCCTTCAAAGGAGAATCAAATGCTTTCATATGTACCACATGGCATTTGAGAAAGAGCATAGTTGATGTATTGAAAAATGTTTTAGAAAAGTAAAGTGACATGTAAAGTAATAGTCCCCTTATTTGTAAGGGTGAATTGAGCATAATTGATATTTATTACTATTTTGGGAGTAGTATCGAGCACCGAATTAGGTAGGAGTCTTTTATAACTCAAAAGTCTATATAAACCAAGTAGTCAACGTAGGAAAGGATAGCACTGATTCTTCGTGCGACTCCTCACTGCCTCTAAGAAGGCATATTAGATTGATCCATTGTTGCAGTATCATCCTATACCCCGACAAAGTATGGGATGGCCCTTGCAATGTGGGAGAAGTGTTGTAGAATTGATAGGCTCGTAGTAATGGTTGTAAGTTAGAGAAACTCCGCACAAGTAAAGTATATTATTTTCATATTTTTTTATTGCATATCTCATTATTAAGCTTAAAGGGTTTTCAATTCATATTCATGTATTGATTTAATTGAGTTGCTTTCAGTCCTTCAGTTCAGTTATTGTTTTATTCAGCCATATTACATACTCGTACATTCAAATGTACTAATGTCTTTCGACCTGCATTTTTTTATGATTTAGATACATGTGTTCAAGATCATCAACAAGTGTTTCATTGAGATCACTTTGTGCTTTAGATAGCTTTAGTGAGCCTCCTTCCTTTTTGGAGGATTCCACATTTATTTTCCATTTATTATTAAGCTTGTGGGTCTTGTCCCTACATCTATCTTAGAAATAGAGGCTTCTTAAATATTTAGAGTTCATGAGTCTCTCAATATGTTCCTTTCGGTTTTAAGATCTTGAAAACTATTACTCATACTTTACTAAGTATTTCCAAACACTTATTGAGTTGAGTTGAATTATGCATTTAAAGTTGCCTATTTGCTTGAGTAAGTCTTTCGGTAAGTAGTCAGTCATGCCAAGATTTCTCTTGGGGACCAGTAATGGTTCTCGAGTGCTGGCCACGTCCAGGGTGTAGGCTCGGGGTGTGAAAAACATGGTATGAGAGCATGGTTCAAGAGTCATAGGGTGTCTATGAAGCCGTGTCTAGTAGAGTCCTTTTAATCAGTGTGAAGCGCGCCACATCTATAATTGGGAGGCTATGACATTTAGGAACATTTCACTTTCTTTTTACTCGTGTTCGTGCGATAGAGTTCAACTCTATAAAAGTTTCCTCGAACTCATTCTTATGCGTGTTTTTTTAGATCATGCCTCTATGAAGAGCTGTTTAAGAATGTCCTACAAGGAGGAATGTTAATCCGCAAGGTCAAGAAGCTCTGAATGCACCAGAAGTGCAACCCCCTAAGGGAGATGTCACCAATGATGAGTTCAGTAATGTTATCCAAATGTTGACTCACGTTCTGTCAAATCAGGCTGGTCAAAAAGGACTAGGTCATCAAGATGTGACTTATACATCCATAATTTGTGTGTTTTTTAGGATGAATCCCCCAGAGTTCATAGGGTTGAAGGTCACTGAGGATCCGGAGAACTTTGTGGAAAATCTTAAAAAGTGTTTGAGGTCATGTGTGTTGCTGATGCAAAGTGTGTAGAGTTAGCCTCGTATCAGGTCAAAGGTGTTGCTAGGATATGGTATGATCAATGGAAGAAGAACAACCTTTGAGTTAGGTTGTGTTTGAATTTTTTTCTTAGGTGCTTCTTTCCCCGAGAGCAAAGGGGAAGCAAATATAAGAGAGTTTCTTAATCTGAAGCAGGAGTCTATGACTGTGTAAGGGTACATCCTCAAGTTCACTCATCTATCCCACTATGCTCAAGAGATGGTGGCTGATATGAGGAGAAAGATGAGCTTTTTTATGCCTGGACTATCCTGTTTATCGAGTAAGAGAGGTAAGGTGGCTATGTTTATAGGAGACATGGACATAGCCAGGCTCATGATTCATGTATAACAGGTTGAGGAAGACAAGTTGAAAGACAAGGAAGAGTTCCACAGTAAGAGGGCTAAGAAAGTAAATCATGAGTCCAGCCAATAGAAGACCGAGAATGTAAATTGGTCATCCTTTCAGCAAATATGATATGGGCCTGCTCCATCATCAACTAGTAGATGAGTCTGAGATTTGGACTCATTTGGGGCTTTATTTGGATATATTTAGTGTCCTCAAATGCTTATTTTGTGCCAATAACTGATGTAAAATCCTTGATTTCCAGGTATTTGGATTAGGGCAAAAAGCCTGGACACTAATTTTCAAAAAGGAACAAAGCGAGCTGAAGAACGAAGAAATGAAGGTCTGGTGATCGCCAATGTCACTCCGCGACTCACTAAGTTACCACTCTACCGCCTAAAGTTAAAGAACACTGAGGTTGAATTAGGGGTAGCTACGGCGAGCAGCAGTTCCACTCGGCGTGTCGCCGATTGCTTTGGTGATGGATGACAAGGTTGCCAAAAGTACTGATGGAGATCCAGATAAGTGTTGATGAGTGAGATGAAAGGAAAAAGGGTGCATCACGGAATCACTCCGTGATCCCGATCTTGCTTGCCTAAAATTACAATGGTTAGACTATGAAGAGGTGAAAATTGACGGTGAGTGAAGGAAAATTGGCGAGTCATCGAACGATCGGAGAATCTCGACTTACCTCGCCGATTGGTCCCAAACATCCACACATTAGACTTGCATAAATTGATTTTGGCAAGAGAGAGAAGGTATGCAGAAACGTGAGGAACAAAATATTGAGAGAGAAAACACTACCATTGTGGATTTCAAGTGATTTTAGCAAGGTTTTTCATTGAGATTTTGTAATAGAGAAGATTTTAGTTAATTTTAACTTCCGAATTTCATTTACCCAGCTATGGAAAACGTGGAAGGTGTTGATTTTCATCTTTTCATCATGATTGGCCAAAACCCTAACCTTGGGGGTTTGACAATGTGACCAATTGTTGTCTCCTACTAAACGAGTGCTGTCAATTAGTAATTTGTGGTGTTAATCTAAAGTGGGTCTAAATTATTATGGTGGTTTAACTTCATTATTGCATCTTTGGTATGATAAATTTTAGAGTTTTGTGCTTGCTCGAGAGAGAAGTACAGAACCAACATAGTATTTTGGCATCCTTAGTAGTGGGTCTTGACGGTTTCAGCTTGATAAAATGAAACCCAAGACCCAACCTTTGTATCCAGCTCGAAAGAGTGGATTTGATGAGAACGTGGGTCAGTTAGCTTAAGGATAGTGTTGACGTTCGAGAGAACTCAACGGAAATTAGGCAATTGTTTGAGAGAAAATTGTTTTACTTATAGTCCATTCTACCACAACGAATTAGCATTATCGGTAATGATGTACACCCATTAAGTTGAATTCGGCAGTTGGTTAGTCAATCCCCCAAGTGTTTTCTAGTTATTTGATTGTTTCTTGGTAATAGTTTGTAGTGTGTTAGTAATAACATCCTGAAAATTTGATTATTAAACTCTTAAGTGTGTGCTGCTCAGCTGTAAAGTCATCATCATACCATCGTATTAGAATCCAAAGAAAGCAACTCTCTGTGGGATCGACCCCAACTCAATTGGTTGGGTTATATACTGACTAACAATCATCGACACTTAGAATTGGATGAAGTGTCCTTGAAATGTTAATCAAAATGACGCTGCTACCGGGGAGTAGCGTTACTTAGAATTGTTTGATCGAAGATTTGATTTGTGAATTTGTTGGGTGTAGTAGAATTGGCTTAGGCTGCATTGTGTAGTGTTTGTTGGACTACATAGAAGTAAAAATAAGTGAGGAAAAGGTGAATGGTAGTCAAGCAGGTCATCAGGATGGTATCGATGAAATCAATAGTGTTTACAACACATCTCATTCAGGTGAAATAGGTGCAATTTGCATACCACAAGCTGATGGGAATGCTATATTTGAGGTCACTAGCATGACTCTTCATCTCCTCCAAATGAGGGGACTCTATGGAGGGTTAGAACACGAACACCCGCATGATCATGTAAGAAGTTTTACAGAGGTGTGTAGCCCGTTTTCATTTAAGAATGTGTCACAAGAGTCAATCTGGCTTCGGTTATTTCCACTATCTTTGACGGGGGAGGCCAGCAAGTGACTGACCGAGTTACCAAACAATTCCATCACATCATGGGAGGAGCTGATTATAGCATTCAATGCAAGATTCTTTCCACCATCAAAGATGATGAAGCTTAGAGATGACATTTAAGGTTTCAAGCGATGGGAGGGTGAACCCATCCGTGAAACATGGGTGAGATTTAAGAAACTCTTACTTAAATGCCCAACTCATGGGCTACCAAATGATTTGCTACTCTAATATTCTTATCGAAGTCTTGATTCGGTTAATAAAGGGGTGGCTGATCAATTGGTACGAGAGGGAATAATGTTGCAATCATTTGAGGTGGCCTCAATCCTTCTTGATGATATGACGAAAATAAATCAAGCTTGGTACACCCAAGAGGATCAAGTCTCTCCTTTGTGTTTTAGAATGACATAAGAACAACTTGATAAGGAAAGAGATAGGGATGAAAACATCAAGAAGATGTTGACCCAAATGGAACTATTACTAGAGCATATGATGTAGAATGTGGAAAAGCCCAAGGGGACAAGTGGAGTGTTTATAGTTGAGGAGGGTTCTTCCTCCGGTTATTCAAAGCCGAGGGATAATCAAGGTTGGAACTCCAAGAGATACGAGGAGGGTTGCCACCCACGCTATTTACAGCGGGGTAGGAATCAAGGTTGGAACTATCACAATGGGAAAGAGCAAAGAAGATACTACCAAGATTGGGCCGAGCAAAGTGACTATTGGAAAAGGGAGGAGGACCATAAACAGGACCACACTCACTCATGTGAGAGCCCAAAACCAAAAGGGAGTGCAAGTAGTCCCCGGGTGAATGATTTGTTGTCACGCATCCTTGATAAAGTCGAATGTTCGAATGACGTGTTAAAAGGGATAAAAGCTGACTTTTTATCATTGAATAATAAAGTGAACTCTCACGCAAATGCAATCAAGATACTTTAAGGTCAGTTGAGTTTACTTTCACCATAATTGAAACCAAAATGGCAATGGAAGATGATGATAGAGGGCTAGTTGTGGTTACTCATAGTGGAAAGGTAGCAATAGACGATGTGATGGGCAATGAAGAAGCTCAAATGCATGAAAAAGACAAAGGTATAGAGGAAGAAGAGACACGAAAGATGTGGAGAAACACAATCCCATCCCAAAAGTTATGCAACATTTACCCAAAATATGGCCTCCATTTCCCTAACGTCTCAAGAAGAAGAATGAGGATGAGAAGTTCAAGAAGTTGTTATCGGTGTTCAAGACACTATCAAATAATCTCCCTCTAGTTGAAGCATTGTTGGAAATGTCGGGTTACGCCAAGTTTATGAAGGAGTTAGTCACAAAGAAAAGGAGCTTAGATTTTGAGACAATCAAAGTTTCCCATAGTTCTAGTGCAATTATGACTAAGGAGCTGATCAAAAAGAGAGAAGATCCCGGAGCGTTCACCATCCCTTGCACCATCGGCATGCTCCATATTGCTAAAACCCTATGCTATTTGGGAGCAAGAATCAACCTAATGCCATATGCGATCTATAAACAACTTGGGCTGGGGGAACTGAAAGCCACAATAATGAGACTCTTGATGGTGGACCGATCGATTAAACATCATGTGGGGATACTATATGACATCTTGGTAAAGGTTGACCGATTCATTTTCCCGGCTGATTTTGTCATTCTCGATTATGAAATAGATGCTGAAATTCCCATCATTTTGGGAAGACCATTCTTGGCAACTGGGAGAGCGTTGGTAGATGTTGAAAGTGGAGAATTGAAGTTTCGGGTGAACGAAGATGAAGTAACCTTTAATGTTTGCAAGTCTATGAAATACCCAAGTGATATTCATGTGGTCTCCACTGTTGATGTTATTGATGAGGCGGTGGCTAGTGTGAGCCATTTGATGTGTATAAGTGACCCACTTGAAGCCGTGTTTGCAAACTATGATGAATTCGAAATTCAAGGCTATAAAGAGGTAGTAGCTTCCCTCTCAGGCTTGGGGGGGGGGGTATTCAAACACTCCATTGAAGTTGGACATTAATCTAAAAATTTGAGAAAGTCCTCCCGTAAATCCATCAATAGAAGAACCATCAAATCTGGAGTTGAAAGTACTTCCCCCCATCTCCGTTATGCTTTCTTAGGGGAAAATAACACCTTACCGGTGATCATTGCAGCTGACTTGCTTGAATGGTTGATAAAATTGCTCCTTGAAGTGTTGAGAAGGCATATCAAAGCTATAGGTTGGACTATCGCTGACATAGTGGGCATTCCTCCCGGTATTTGCACTCACAAAATTCAGCTTAATAGTGATTGTAAGCCAAGTGTTGAACATCAGCGGAGACTGAACCCACCGATGCAAGAGGTGGTGAAAAAAGAGATAATAAAGTGGTTGGATGCAGGTGTGATCTACCCTATTGCGGATAGAAAATGAGTAAGTCTGGTACAATATGTACTGAATAAGGGAGGCATCACAGTAGTCCCAAATGAAAAGGGGGGAGCTTGTATCGATGAGACCGGTGACCGGATGGAGAGTATGCAAGGATTACCGAAAGTTAAATTCGTGGACTGAAAAGGATCACTTTCCCATGCCTTTCATGGATCAAATGCTTGATCGACTCTCAGAGAGAGGTTGGTATTGCTTTTTGGATGGGTATTCCAGTTATAACCAAATCTCCATCGCTCCTGAGGACTAAGAAAAAATCACATTCACCTGTCCATATGGAACTTTTGCCTTCAAACGGATGTCGTTTGGGTTATGTAATGCTCCGGCAACATTTCAGCATTGTATGTTATCTATTTTTTCCGACATGGTGGAGGATTCAGTGGAAGTATTTATGGATGACTTCTCGGTCGTGGGTGACACTTTTGAAGCCTGTTTAGCAAACTTAGGACAAGTTCACCAAAGATGTGTGGAGAAAAATTTGGTCCTAAACTGGGAAAAATGCCACTTCATGGTTAAGGAAGGGATAGTTCTTGGTCACAAATTGTCGCAAAAAGGGCTGGAGGTTGATAAAGCAAAGATTGAAGTGATTGAAAAGTTACCACCAATAATTTCGGTGAAGGGTGTTCGTAGTTTCTTGGGACATGCCAATATTTACCGGAGGTTCATCAAAGACTTCTCAAATATTGCACATTCTCTATGCAAACTCTTGGAGAAGGAGGTGAAATTCCACTTTGATGATGCTTGCATGGTGGCTTTCAAGTGCTTGAAAGAAAAATTAGTTTCCACCCCAATCATCATTAGTACCGATTGGTTAGAATCTTTCAAAATAATGTGTGATGCGGCATGGCATTAGGTGTTGTATTGGGGAAAACCTGAAACAAACTTTTTCACCCCATTTACTACGCAAGTAAAACTCTAAACAATACTCAATGTAACTATATAGTTCCTGAACAAGAGTTACTTGCGGTAGTTTATGCGTTTGAGAAGTTTCGGTCATACTTGCTAGGTACTAAAGTGATTGTTCACACTGGTCATACTTCATTGCGTTATCTGATGGCAAAGAAGGATGCCAAGCCAAGATTGATAAGGTGGGTGCTTTTATTGCAAGAATTTGACTTTGAGGTCAAACATAGGAGAGGTTGTTAAAATCAGGTGGTTGACCACTTATCAAGATTAAAAGGCAAGGAAAATGACGAGTTGGAGATTGATATAAATGATATTTTTTCCGATGAACATGTATTCACGGTAACTCTCAAACAACCTTCTTGGTATGTTAATTTTTCCAATTACATAGTGTGTGGGTTAGTGCCGGACGAACTGAACTTCTACCAATAAAAGAGGTTCTTGTTCGATGTTAAGAAGTACTTTTGGGATGAGCCATATGTATTCAGAGAGTGTGCAGACCATATCATTAGGAGATGTGTTCCGGAAGAAGATACCATCGAAATTCTCCATGCTTGTCATGCTTCACCGATTGGGGGTCATCATGGTGGTGTACGTACAACTGCTAAAGTTCTACAAAGTGGGTACTACTGGTCGTCTCTCTAAAAAGATGCTCATGAGTTTGTTAAGAAGTGCACTCAATGTCAGAAACAAGGTGGAGTGTCCAAAAGACACGGGTTGCCTCTTACGCCCATTTTAGGAGTTGAGCTATATGATGTTTGGGGAATAGATTTCATGGGCCCATTTGTGAGTTCATTTGGTAATAAGTATATCTTGGTGGCTGTAGATTATGTTTCTAAATAGGTGGAGGTTGTTGCACTTCCAAACAATGAAGGAAAAAGTGTTGTTCAATTCCTCAAAAGCTACATCTTTGCGAGATTTGGTACTCCTCAAGCTATTATTAGTGATGGGGGATACCACTTTCGCAACAAGTGGTTCTCAACTGCATTGAGTAAGTATGGTATGAAACACAAAGTAGCAACTACGTAACATCCCCAAACAAGCGGCCAAATTGAAGTGTCAAACCGGGAGATCAAAAGCATCTTGGCCAGCCAAGACAATGAATACTAATAGGACTGATTGGTCTAGAAAGCTTGGTGATGCACTATGGGTGTATCGTACCGCATACAAAACATCAATCGATTTTCCTCCGTATCAGCTAGTTTTTGGCAAATCTTACCATCTACCAGTTGAATTGGAACACAAAGCATTATTAGCATTGAAAGCTCTAAATGTGGAATCGATAAAGACTTCAAAAGAGAGAGTAGAGGAGTTAAATGAGTTGGACGAATTTAGGTCCAAAGCTTATGAAAGTTTAGCCCTTTACAAGGAAAAGATGAAGAAATGGCATGATGCTAAAATCCTTAAGAGGGAGTTCAGAGTGGGAGACTGGGTGTTACAATACAACTATCGGCTTAAACTCTTTCCAGGAAAGTTCAAGTCCAAATGGGCAGGACCGTGTAGAGTGACACGAGTGTTCACAAATGGTGCCATCAAAGTTGAAGGTCAAGACGGACCTGCATTTAAGGTGAATGGTAAATGCTTGAAGTTATACTTTAGCGAGTGCCAAGAGATTTCTCTTAATGAGGTGGTGTACCAGGAAGATGGTTGAGAGCATTTCCACGTCGTGCCACGACGTTAAGTAAGGTGCTTCTTGGGAGTCAACCCAAGTGTTAGTGTTTCAAATAATGTGTGTTGATTTTGCAGGTGCAGGATATTGTGAGAGAAGAAGATGCTATTGGCGGATCGCTGACCCCGTTCCGCGAGCACGGCATAGTCCGCCCTATGGACTTCAAAAATGGGGCTAAGTTTCTGGAACATTCGACGGGAGACCTTCATCACTAAGGCAAATCGCTGATGTACTTAGGCGACCCAATTTTTCTCGCCCTTTTTACTTCAGCGCTGGCAGCGTAACTCAATGATTGTTCGGTGATATTCCAAGTCCATTTTGTGAATTTTCGACCTGTTCGGTGACCTCCTACATCTCCACCAATTTGCCCCTTTTTTAGAGTGTCACCCACTGGAACTAATGGGGATATTCAGCTCATTGGGCGCACCGCCGAAGCATTCAGCGACTGGTTCATTTTCTCGCCAATTGGGCGCTTAGTGAAGATTCCTCGTCACTTTGTTGCATGTTTACATACTAGAATTTTATCTTTATTTACTAATTTTTATTTTTATTCTTGTTTTATTTGCGGGAGTGTCCATTCTCTACTCACATTGGGGACAATGTTGAATGCTTTTGGTGGGGGTGTGTACTTGGTCAGTAAATTCATCTGTGGTTTTGGACCCTTTTGGATCCATTTTTGCCACCTCTTGGTTGTGTTTAATTGTGTTTAATTTGAGTGTTGGTTGTGATCAATACCGATGACTTGAATGGTGCTCTCAATCGAACAAACATGAATGTGCGGCTACGATGAAGTTAAATGAAGTTGCATAGGCAATATGTGAACTTTTTGCATCTCATTGTGACTAGCTGATTGTCGAATTGAGTCTCTTGTGATGAATATTGCACACTAGCGAAAGTGTGGAGTCTTTTTTGACATTGGTGTCACTGCCTTGTGTGATGAGCTTACCGTGAACCTTGTGTGGTGACACCTAGAATTTTCTCTGTTGGTCCGGTTGACCAAGTGATGTGAGATCTTGAAATGATCTTAGGCAACAATTTTAAAGAGTGAAACAATTTGAATTTATACCTCTTTTGTGTCCTACCTTGTGAGTGTGTGAACTTTGTTCGAGCACCCTTTGAGCCTTACCCTTTCCTTGGAAGAAATTGATGCAATTGTGACCTTTATTTATCCCTTCACTCTTAATCCTCATGAGATGTTGTTTGTTTGAATAGCCAAGACTAAGTTGGGGGTGTGGTGAAAAGAGAAGGTAAATCAAGAAATGTGAAGAAATTCCCCTCTACCCATGGTTTTGAAAAATATGGAACCCCTTTATACAAAAAAAAGAAGGAAAAAGAAAAAAGAATGAAAAAGTTTTTAAATAAAGTTACAAAAGAAAATGGGGTGTCCAAAGTTTCATGGAAAATGAATAATGGGGTGAATTGTGCGCATGAATGAAAATGATGAGGAGAGGGAAAGGAAGTATTGTTCATACCACATTTCATGAGGATAGCAGCCACTGAGCCTAAATGACCATACCTTTACACTCAGCCCCGTTACAAGCCTTGGAAAGACCTTTTTGATCTTGAGTGAGCTGAAACAAGTGTTGGTTGGAAAATAAGGGCAAACCTATGGGTGAAGTCATGCATTGTGTTCATATTTGTGAGTGTGAGTGTTGATTGTGATTCCGAAGATATAAATTGTTAAAGAGTAGTGTGTGAATATAAAATCATTCTTTATGTGAGGGAATTTGAGTACCTTTGTTGAGTTTGAACTTGCATTCGAAGCAATTACTGTGAACTTGAGAATCTTTGATAATGGTGAGTCACAACTTGAATCTTTAAGTGCACAATTAATCCTTGCATGAGTAAGTTGAGTCTTTTTGTGTGCAGTCATGATTGAGTCTTGTGTAGCACTGTTTGAGGCATCCTTTTTGAACTGCTGAACTTGGATTTTACTTGAGGACAAGCAAAAGTTTAAGTTGGGGGTGTTGATGGGTTCGAGATTCGGACTCCTTTGGGGCTTTATTTGGATAGATTAAATGTCCTCAAATGCTTATTTTGTGCCAATAACTGATGTAAAATCCTTGATTTCCAGGTATTTGGATTGAGGAACAAAGCATGGACACTAATTTGCAAAAAGGAACGAAGCAAACTGAAAGAACAAAGAAATGAAGGCCTGGTGATCGCCAATGTCACTCGGCGACTCACCAAGTTACCACTCTACCACCTAAAGTTACAGAACGTTGAGGTTGAATTAGGGGTAGCTTCGGTGTGTCGCCGATCGCTTCGGCGATGGATGACAAGGTCGCCAAAAGTACTAATGGAGATCTAGATAAGTGCTGATGAGCGAGATGAAAGGAAAAAGGGCGCATCGCGGAATCACTCGGTGATCCCAATCTTGCTCACCTAAAATTACAGTGGCTGGACTAAGAAGAGGTGAAAAATGACGGCGAGATGAAGGAAAATCGGCGAGTCGCCGAACGGTCGGCGAAGCTCGACTTACCTCGCCGATTGGTCCCAAACAGCCACACATCATACTTGCATAAATTGATTTTTGCAAGAGAGAGAAGGTATGCAGAAACGTGAGGAACAAAAGATTGAGAGAAAAAACACTACCATTGTGGATTTTAAGTGATTTTAGCAAGGTTTTTCTTTGAGATTTTGGTTAATTTTAACTTTTGAATTTCATTTACCCAGCTATGGAAAATGTGGCAGGTGTTGATTTTCATATTTTCATCATGATTGGCCAAAACCCTAACCTTGGGGGTTTGACAATGTGACTAATTGTTGTCTTCTACTAAATGGGTGTTGTCAATTAGTTATTTGTGGTGTTAGTATAAAGTGGGTCTAAATTATTATGGTGGTTTAACTTCATTATTGCATCTTTGGTGTGATAAATTTCAAAGTTTTGTGCTTGCTCGAAAGAGAAGTACAGAACCAACGTAGTATTTTGGTATCTTAGTAGTGGGTCTTGATGGTTTCAGCTTGAGAAAGTGCAACCCAAGACCCACCTTTGTATCTAGCTCGAAAGAGTGAATTTGATGAGAACGTGGGCTGGTTAGCTTAATGATAGTGTTGAGGTTCGAGAGAACTCAACGGAAATGAGGCAATAGTTCAAGAGAAATTTGTTTTACTTATAGTCCACTCTACGCGCAACGAATTAGCATTATCGGTAAAGATGCACACCCATTAAGTTGAATTCGGCAGTTCATTAGTCAATCCCTTAAGTGTTTTCTAGTTATTTGATTGTTTCTTGTTAATACTTTGTAGTGTGTTGGTAATGACATCTTGGAAATTTGATTATTAAACTCTTAAGTGTGTGCTGCTCAGTTGTAAAGTCATCATCATACCTTCATATTTGAATCCAAAGAAAGGTACTCTCTGTGGGATCGACCCCAACTCAATTGGTTGGGTTATTTACTGACTAACGATCGTTAACACTTAGAATTGGATGAAGTGTCCTTGAAGCGTTAATCAGTAGTGTTCATGTACCAAAGAACAGGAATGATTACAAGAACAAAAACTCCCAGAATTTCATAGCTCAAGGTTTTTAGTCCCAGGGCAGTGTAGCACAAGGGTTCACTCACAACCCACTTTGTGGTAAGTGTGGTAAGCTTCATCCGAGAGAATGTTGTGTTGGTTCCAATGGTTGTTATAAGTGTGGATGGACCTATCACTTTTCTAGGGAATGCTCGATGCGGAACCAAGGTAATAGGGGCAGAAGGGCCCAAACTTCTTCGGCACCCCCACCGGGTAGGACTACATCAAAAGGTGCTACTTTAGGAGCAGGCGGAGGTCCAAACCAACTGTATGATATATCTAGTCGCCAGGATCAGAAGAGCTCGCTAAATTTTGTTACTGGTATGCTTAAAGTCTTTTCTATCGATGTATATGTCTTACTTGATCCACATGTGAGTTTGTTTTTTTGACTCCGTATGTATCCACGAGGTTCGATATTTTTCTCAAACAAATTCTTGAGCCCTTCAGTGTTGGTACACATGTGGGTGAGTCTATTCTAGCAGAAAGAGTCTATCGTGATTGTACCATATCTATCTATCACAAGGACACCATATGACTTAGTTAAGCTAGACATTGTGGACTTTGATGTTATTCTAGGTATGAAGTGGCTTCATTGTTGCTATGCCTTAGTCGATTGTAGAACTAGAGTAGTCAAGTTTCAGTTTCCTAATGAGCCAGTTTTAGAGTGGAGGACTAGTTCAGCAGTGCCTAAGGGTTGTTTCATTTCATACCTTAAGCCAGGAGGAATAGTTCAACAGTGCTTAAGGGTCGTTTCATTTCATACCTTAAGGCCACAAAGTTAGTTTCTAAGGGGTGCATCTATCTCTTAGTCTAAGTTGATGGCTCTAGTGTAGAGACACCGCCTATTAGTTTCTAAGGGGTGTATCTGTCACTTAGTCTGAGTTAATGACTCTAGTGTTGAGACACTGCCTATTCAGTCAGTTCTAGTTTTGAGTGAGTTTCCAGAGGTCTTTCCAAACGATCTTCCCGGAGTCCCTCCTAAGAGAGAAATAAACTTCATAATAGATATTTTTCCCAATAATCAACCAATTTCTATTCCGCCATGGAGAATGGATCCAGCTGAGTTAAAAGTGTTAAAAGAGAAGTTGAGAGATCTTCTTGATAAGGATTCCATTCGACCAAGTTTCTCACCTTAGGGATTACCGCTAGTTGAAAAAGGTCACCATAAATAATAAGTATCCCCTTCCGAGAATTGATGACCTTTTTGACCAACTTCATGGTTCCACTTTTTTCTCTAAGATAGACCTCAGATCAGGCTATCATCAGTTGAAAGATAGAGAAAGTGACATCCCGAAGATAGCATTCAGGACCCGTTATGGTCATTATGAGTTCCTTGTTATGTCCATTGGTTTGACTAACTCTCCTACGACATTCATGGATCTTATGAACAAAGTGCTTAAGCAGTGTATCGACATGTTTGTTATCATATTTATTGATGCCATATTGATATATTCGAAGAATGGGGAGGACCATGCTAGTCATCTCAATATAGTCCTCCAAACTCTTAAGGATCGAGAGTTATATGTCAAGTTTTCTAAGTGTGAGTTTTGGTTTGAATCTGTGGCATTCTTAGGGCACATTGTGTCTGGTAAAGGAATTCGAGTCGACACTCATAAGTTTGAGGCAGTGCAGAATTAGCCCAGACCCACCTCCTAAACTTATATAAGAAGTTTCTTGGGGTTGGCTGGTTACTACAGAAGGTTCGTCGAGGGGTTTTCATCTATTTCATCCCCATTGACTAAATTGACTCAGAAAATAGCTAAGTTTCAATGGTCTGAAGCTTGTGAGAAAAGATTTCAGGAATTGAAATCTCGATTGACCACTACTTCAATGTTGACCCTACCAGAGGGTACGGATTTATTGTTTGTTGCGATGTGTCTAGAGTTGGACTTAGTTATGTATTGATGCAGAATTGTAAGGTTATAGCCTATGCCTCCAGACAGCTTAAGATTCATGAGATGACTACCCGACTCATGATCTCGAGTTGGCAGTAGTGGTTTTTTCTCACAAAATATGGCGCCACTATCTCTATGATGCTCATGTGGATATGCTCACCGACCACAAGAGTCTTTCGTATTTTTTCAGTCACAAGGAGCTTAATCTCAAACAAAGGAGGTGTTTAGAGTTGCTCAAGGATTACAACATGAGTATTCTCTATCACTCAGGTAAGGCTAATGTTGTTGTTGATGCTTTGAGTGGTTGTCCATGGGGATTACTTCTCATGTTGAGGAAGGCAAGAAGAATTGGCAAAGGAAGTCCACAGACTTGCATGTTTGGGAGTCCATTTGTTTGATTACAGTGAAGGTGGAGTTATTGTTATGAACGAGGATGAATCATCATTAGTGTAAGAAGTGAAGGAGAGACAAGTCAAAGACCCCCACTTACTTGAACTAAAGGAAAATGTTCATAAGCAAAAGGTGATGACCTTTGAACAACGGGGAAAGGGTGTGTTGAGATATCAAGGTAGATTGTGTGTTCTAAATGTGGATGAGCTCCAAGAAAGGATCATGTCAATAGCTCATAGTTCCAGATATTCGATCCATCCCGGTTCCACAAATATGTACCATGACTTAAGAGAAGTCTATTGGTGGAATAGTATAAAGAGGTGCATTACAAATTTCATTGTTAAGTACCCAAATTGCCAACAAGTCAAGGTAGAACACTAAAGGCCATATGGTGTGGCTCAGAACATAGATCTTCTGGAATGGAAGTTGGAGATGATTAATATAGACTTCATTTACTGGCATGCCGCGATCTCATAGGCAGCATGATTCAATTTGGGTGATTGTAGATCATATGACTAAATCATTCCATTTCTTGCCGGTAATGACTACAAATTTAGCAGAATATTATGATAGATTATAAATTTGAGAGATAGTCTGACTTCATGGAGTCCCTGTGTCCATCATTTCATTTAGGGATGCGCAATTCACTGCTCAATTTTGGAAGTCCTTCCAGAAAGGTTTGGGTTCGAAGGTAAACCTTAGTACTGCTTTTCATCCTCAGACAGATGGCCAATCGGAGCGCACAATTCAGACCCTAGAGGATATGTTGAGGGCATGTCTCATGGATTTCAAAGGTAATTGGGATGACCACTTGCCTCTCATAGAGTTTGCGTACAATAATAGTTACCATTCCAACATTCAGATGGCTCCTTATGAGGCTCTTTATGGGTGAACATGTGGATCTCCTATCGATTGGTTTAAGGTTGGTGAAGTTGAGTTTGATAGGGCCAGACTTGGTTCATCAAGCCATGGAGAAGGTGAAGACTATTCAACAAAGGTTAAAAACAGTGGAAATTCATCAGAAATCCTCTACAGATGTTAGAAGGAGAGACTTGGAGTTTGAGGTTAATGATTAGGTCTATTTGAAGGTTTCACCTATGAAGGTGTTATGAAATCTGGTAAGAAGGGAAAACTCAGTCCCCGATACATTGATCCTTACACGATATCCAAGAGAGTTGGTAATGTAGCTTATGAGTTGGAGCAACCGTCAGAATTAGCAGCAGTCCATCTGGTATTTCACATCTCTATGCTAAAGAAGTGTTTGGGCGATCCTTCACTTATTATGCCTACCGAGAATATTGGTATCAAGGACAACCTATCTTATGAGGAGATTCATGTTCAGATGCTTTATGGTCAGGCTTGGAAGTTGAGAACCAAAAAGGTTGCATCAGTCAAGGTCTTATGGAGAAACCAGTTAGTTGAGGAGGCAACATGGGAAGCTGAGGAGGATCTAAAGACTAGATACCCTCACCTCTTTCCCTCTGAATCAATTCCAGACCAATGTACTAACTCTTTTTAAAGTACTCTTTAAGTTGATATGTTGAGTTTATGCTAATCGCATGTTTTGTGCTTATGTTGGGTTGTTAGACACTTCCTACCCCTGTTGTGCTTAGCTTAATCTCATTCGAGGATGAATGTTCCCAAGGGGAGAATATGGTAACACATTGGACTTCAAAAAGGGCTAAAGAGGCCTTCATACAAGTCACCCATCATTTTATGTTTTAGGTCAACTTCAAATAATCATCTCTCTCAGTAAATAAAGAATTATGTGGCCCATGACCTATCAAATTAAAGGTCTTTCAGTCCTCTTTCGAGCGCCACCATATTTTCTTTATTTCGAGTTTGGAGAAAAAGATATGCCCATTTTAGTGAAGGCACCTCGACAGTTTTGAGAGGGGTATTTTGGTCTTTCACACTCCTTCTAAGTCTAAGCCACTTTTTTCACCTAATTAATGGTCTAATCGGTGTTAAAATATTATTTCACGTTCTTAACACTTAGAAGAATTAGAGCAAAGGTTCCAAGAGGAGAAAAGGCTAGGGTTCAAGCGTTCTTCAAGTTTCCATTGATTTTGTCAAGAACCTTTGGTCCTTCCAGGTATGTAAGGCTATTCATAGTGTTTTACTAGTTTGTCCGCACGCCCCACATCTCAATTCAGTCAGAAATCATCACATCTAAATGATCCATTCATAGTTCTTGCTATTGAATTTAGTTCGTTGACAATTGGGGTTTTGATTTCCTTTGTTTTTGAGAATCTTATAAGGTTGTTCATGCTTAGTATCACATAATCCCTATTGATTTAGTAAAGTTATGTTTCGAAAGGAATTTTACAAAATTTTCTCATGTATTGGTTTTGGGTTGGAAAGATAAGTAGAGTTTAGGGAAAGTTTCCCAAATCCAAACTAATTTAGGGTCCTATTGTGACTTGAGTTCATCGGGGATGCTGGGGAGGGGCCTGGGGCAGCACGCCATGAAAGTTCCAAGGGTGGTCTTCAATAGTTCAAGGCCTGAGGCGGCGCGCCAACAATGCGCCCAGGCATAACTTCTGAAGTTCAGGGCCTAGTGCCCTGCGCCAGTAGTGCACCAAGGGTCACTGGGTTGATTATTTTCTTTGTTTCATCCGGCGTGTGATCCTTTAAGTTGTTGTAGAAGCTCATATATGCTCAATTTACCTTTGAAAATTCTTGCATAACCTAATCACGTGTCTTATGCACATTCATTACAAGTTTCACAAAACATCTCTAATACCTAAAGGATTTCTCTCAAAACGCAAGTCATATGCGGGCAATCAATAGTAAATAGGAATATAAATACCCCTAAGATCCATAATTTCATGAGCATATGTTTAGTGTAAGTTTTGAACCTAATCCTTGAAAGGAGAATCAAATGTTTTCATATGTACCGCTTGACAGTTGAGAAAGAGCATAGTTAATGTATTGAAAAATGTTTCAGGAAAGTAAAGTGACATGTAAAGTAATAGTCTCTTTCTTTGTAAGGGTGAATTGAGCATAATTGATATTAATTATTATTTTGGGAGTAGTATCGAGCACCGAATTAGGTAAGAGTCTTTTATAACTCAAAAGTCCCAATAAACTATGTAGCTAGCGTAGAATAAGATAGCACTGATTCTCGTATGACTCCTCACTGCCTCTAAGAAGGCCTATTAGATGGATCCATAGTTACGGTACCATCCTATACCCCGGCAAAGTATAGGATGGCCCTTAGAATGTAGGAAAAATGTTGTATCCTTACTAGGCTCATAGTAATGGTTGTCCGTGAAAGAAACTCCCCACAAGTAAAGTATATTATTTTCATATTGCTTTTATTGCATATCTCATTATAAAGCTTAAAGGTTTTTCACTTCATATTCATGTATTGATTTAATTGAGTTGCTTTCAGCCCTTTAGTTCAGTTATTATTTTATTCAGTCATATTACATACTCGTACAGTCAAATGTACTGATGTCTTTCGACCTGCATCTTTTTATGATGCAGATATAGGTGGTGTTCATGATCATCAACAGGAGTTTTTTTAGATCACTTTGCGCTTTAGATAGCTTTGGGTGAGCCTCCTTGTTTTTCGGAGGATTCCACATTATTTTCCAATTATTGTTGAGTTGTCGTGGGTCTTGTCCCAACATCTTTCTTAGAATTAGAGGCTTCATAGATTTTAGAGTTGATGAGTCTCTCAATATGTCCCTTTCTGTTTTGAGATCTTTAAAACTATTACTTATACTTTATTAAGTATTTCTAGACATTCATTGACTTGAGTTGAATTATTCATTTAAAGTTGCCTATTTGCTTGAGTAAGTCTTCTACTAAGTAATCAGTCAGGCCAAGGGTTCATTTGGGGACCAACAATGTTTCTCGAGTGCTTGCCACGTCCAGAATGTTGACTCAGGGTGTGACACAATCTTTGAGCCCTTACCAGGGGATTTCTAAGGAGTTTCCCAAATTAACAACGTAACACGATCTTATCTTAAGCTGGCGGTCCCGTTCTAGGGTTTGAATTATCTGAACCCTTATCCAACTCGGTGTTCAATACTACTCTCATATTAATGCACTATGCTCAATAACTATAAAGATATTCAACTTTCGGAAAAGTGTCTCACTTTAGGAAGAAAAACTGAAAATCTATTACTTTGAGCCTATTCTCAATAATATTGCTTTAGAGAACGTTAAAACTTGACTCTGCTTTTCTAAAAATTTGATCATGATTTCTTTAGGGAACTATTTACTCTTTCTTTCTAAAAATATGCATTCTTGAATGCAAAATATACTTTCTAGAAACTCTGGTTGAAATGTTTGTTTAGAATTTTGCAATATACTTTACCCATAAAAATAATGCATAATAAATACTATGATAAGATTTTCAAATAACTTTGGCTAAGAAGGATCATGTGGTAGAATAAAATTAATCCTAAATCAATCAAGGATCATTAACAATCATAAAATATAATGATTTCAATAATAAAATCAACAATATCTTATTTGAAGTAGAAGAATTCAAAAATCATGGATTTTTTATCTTACTAAATAAAATTATAGATATAAGGCATGAGGAAGGACTTAGTTCCTCACTATGATAGCCTTACATAACATAGACATTTCATAAATCTTGAAGAATAATCCTAACATGATGAAGAACAATCAAGAAACACTTCCTTGAAGTTCTTGGATTCATTTCTTGAAAATTCTATGGTCAAGGGTTAAGATTTCTATCAACGATTTAATAATAGACGAAGGAATTTGAGTTGGGAAGCTTGAAATCCATAGATAAAACTTAACTTGATGAAAGAGGATGAGAGGAGAAGAGAAAACCACTTCTAGGGCTTGAAAGAATGGTCAAACGTGAGAACAATAGGACTATCGACTTAAATGATTTTCTATCGGCCTACATGCATTTCCACCGTAAAATGTCTACTCAAAATTGTTCTATGCAGATGAAATGCATGTCCAAAATAGAATGCCTATTAATTTTTCCTCAACTGGCACTAGACCAGCAAAATGTTGATTCATAATTGTTCAACGCCGGTGAAACACCTATCCAAAACAAAGTGCGTGTCAAAACTAAATTGATCATAACTTTTGACTTGCACCTCATATTGACGAGAAGTCAACAATGTTGGAAAGAAGACTCAAAAACCTTTAATTCGATGGACATTGGAGCACATAACTCTTCATAATCTAAGAGATATGCTTATTTGAAGTTGACCCAAGTAAAATCTTGTTGAAACTTAATCAATGAGGTGACTTTCAACTCAACTTTGTGTTAGAAGATTCTTATGAACTTAATTCATTTCCAAAACTCTTTCCACACTAAATAATTGACCTTCAAACTATGCACAATTAGGAATCACCCATTACGGGCCTATATGCTTATAAAGAGTGGTTTGGGTCTTAGCATTTACTTTATAAGATTTTACATAGAGATTGACCAAAATAGTGGTGGCGATGGCGGTGACCGTAGAATGTATGGTAGTAGTTGGCGACGGTGCTTGTTGTGATGATAGAGTTTGTTGGTAGTATAGTGGTGATAGTGGTTGATAGTGGTTGATAGTGGTGGTGGAAGCGGCGGCAACTACATAGACGGGGTGCCGGCGGCAATGTATATAATCATATAATGGAGGATTTAAGTGTGGTAGCAACTAATAGTAGTAGTTAATAATGGTAGTTGTGAGGACAGAGGTGGTTGGTGGTTGTGGTGACATAGGTATTTAGTGATGGTGGCTGGTGATTGTGGATAGAGTAATGGTGAATACTATATGCACAAGAATACCACTTAATGATACTAAGACTTTGTTCTAGATCTTAATGATTAAGACATGTCCAGACCCATTAAGTGCTTAAATCTTACTAAAAATAAATACATTTAATGGTCTAATGTCTGAACCATTCAAATTTAAACCTCCATAAAGTGCAAACAAATGAAATCTTACCATATTACTGAATTGATAACAAAAAAATACATTTGAAAGTGTTGAATCCAACTAATACTCGAAGGCAGTAAACAATTTTAAGATGTATTCATTGCATAACAAGCAAGCAAATTTTCTTCTTCTAAATCTCAACACATGAGAATGTAATCCTGCAGAACCAAAATTCTTATATGTTAGTGCAGTAATCATTATTTTCATCATGTTTACAATTACCTTGTGTAGAAAAATCGAAGTAGTCGTGTTTAATTAATTCATTACACTCATCCACTATTGAGATAGATCTAAAGAAAACTGCTTAGGCCTTTTCAAAAAAAAAAATCAAGTGGTAAAGTATAAGGTGCTATAAAACTATATAATAATAATAATAATAATAATAATAATAATATTAATAATAGTAATAATAATAATAATAATAGTAATAATTTAGAATGAGAAGAACTCTTGTCTTTATGTATATTATTATTTTATTACCCTTATATAGAAAGGAGAGTTGTGAAGGACGAACATGGCTGCAAAAGTTGTACCGTTGGCTGTAAAAGTTGTACCGTGCAATTCCAATTCCAACAACTAGACAAGTAAGGGCATTTTTCGTAATTTCAAGGCATAAATTGGTACTTCTTTCATAAGCCACGTGTTATTGCTTAGTGCAGCTTTTTTCCAATAGTTAACTCATTCCCACTTTCTCCATTTCATTCTAGGTTATTCTTTGTGAAGCTCTTGAAATTGTAGAGAAAGTACTATCAAACGTTCTTAATTTCTTTGGTTTTTTCTTTATTCTGTCTATTTATTTACAGGAAATTAATAAATTTTGCGCTTTGCCATTGTTGAAATTTCCAAACACGCAGAAAGAGCAAATACAGTTGAGGTAACAATCTATTTTCCAAGTTCAAATTTGAGTCGTATCACATGTGTGATTATTGCTCTGTTTCAGCTTCTCCTTGGGTTGTATCATGCATGTTTAAATGACAATTGAGAGGGAGTATAAACAAATTGTACAAAAAGTTTTTTGAGTTGTACAACAAACTTAGTTTTCCTTATTTTTCCTTACTCCTAACCATCGTTCTTTTTCCAACTTTCGCTTTGTTCTTCACCCTTCTCATGGTTTCTTTGTCTTTAGTATTGATTATTTGTCGGTTTTCTCTCAATCCCTCCTCTTTCTCCATTTTTATTATTTTCATGAGTTTTTCTATTTGGAATCTCAAATTTCACCACTTCTTACTTGATTGTTCATCCTTCTAATTGTGTGCTCTTTGTGTTGGTGCATATTTTTCGTAATTATTTTTGTTATTAGTTCAATTTCTTTGATTGTAATCATCATTACAACTTTTAGATGGTTTCTAATTAGATTTTATACATGTATATCAACATTTTTTTTCGAATTTACTCATGCATGTAAGGTCTCTTTTATAAATTTAATTTTTCCTTTGTGCTGTTAAAATCTATGTATTAGATGTGCCTTTTTCTTTTTATTCTAACAAATATACAAAGATGTACTCTGTAGTTGCAACAACTAATTCAATTTAACTGAGGCACATAAGGTGTTTGATAGTATGCCTAATCTAACTAAGAAAATTTATTGCTTTTTTCCACAGATTTTCTACAATGTATTCCTTTGTACGTGAATGATCCAAAAGGTACATGATTTGTTTCTACTAGATGTGTGTTGTTTATATATTTTTTCCCAAGAAATACATTTGAAAGGTTTATCCTTTATTTGCATCTATTTCAATTGCAAGTTGTTGCTATTAGTTTAACTTTTTGTTAGCGAAAAAAACTTAGATATAGTGTGCAGTTTTTCAGCTTTCAATGAAACTGTAATATTATTTTTAGTTATAACAAGATCAAAAATTGCTCAAAATAAGAATGTCAACATACAAAGGCATTACATAGATTTCAAAAGACTAAGGACATCGACTGGATGATAGAGTAATGGGATGGCGTACTAGATATGTCACAATTCACCTGAACAACTTCAAACTAAAAGAGCTTAATATAAAAAAGTGATGCTTTTTATATCATTCAAAAAACTTAGTACCTACTGAACCTGAAAAAATGAAGTGCCCTTAAAATAATTGATCCTTAATCAGTTTCTGAGAAAGGTTAGGAAAGTATATTATTTTCTTCGTTCTCAAACACATTCCTATATAAACAAACTTATTTGTGTGAACCATCTATAGCTTTAACAAAATTATCTTTGCATGTTTCCTTTATTCGCAAGAACAAGATATATGATTCTCTAAACTAGACAGTAATATAATCTCTCTGTCTTATATGTGTTGTACGTATTTATAGCCTTTCGTGACACAACAAATATTTTGAATTTTCACTTTTTCCTATTTGAATGGACCTTATCCACTTTACTAGAGTTGTACGTTGTCGTTTGAAGTAAAAAAAATCAAAATAAATTAATACACCTCCAAGGAATGAAGAATGTTCACCAAATATGAGCAGCCCCCATTGTGAAAGACGAAGAACCAGAGCATTTTCCTTGACAACTTAGTTGAATATTCCTCATAAATCTTATTACACTTCTTTGTTGCTGTCAAATTTGTTAGTTTAAGGAGATACTACTGCTTTATGCCTGTGTAATTTCTAAAATGGAGAAAGTCATCTATCGTTTTAACTTTTAAGTGCCTTCTTAAGCTTTTTATATTTAGGGGTCTAAGAGGCAATACATTGAGCAAATCAAACTGTTAAGCTTCCCACTAGACGTAAATAGTCAAATCAACACCAACCAATATATGAGTTATATGAGTGTTTTCTCTGAACAGTAATCCCCAGATCAGAATTGAAAGGACATACCAGCCTTCGAAGGATTATCAGACATTCCTTCATGTCAGGAGGAGCATAAGGAAAATATTATTTAATAGTCAACTTCTTAATGTTAATTTTACATGGTCTTTCTACAAGTATATACTTGACGCTAAATTGACATATCATGAAATCCATATTATGAATTTGTCGCTTGAGCTGCAATTTTTTTGTGTGTATATGTGTGATTATGGGGATTGTGATTAAATATTTGGTCTGCTCATATTTCTTATTATGTATGAGAGAATATAAATGTTATTTTAGACCTACATCCAGTGTTAATGCTAATGAAGAATAGTTGATACATTTTGAGCGCAATGAGGTATGAGTTCTTCAGCGACAATTGAAATTTTAGTATATTTGTTACTGAGGTTATAATTGCAATTTGTTTTATGAAAGTAATTGATTATGGACTAATCCTAAAGCAAATAAGCAACAAAATGTCACTTGGTTGCTGAGAATTAGGTGATAACTGTTAGCCACTCTCTGTTAAATGTATTTTTTAAAGGATTCAGCGAGGATCTAATCTTTATTTTTCTCGACAAGGAACTTAAGTTGGTAATTAACAATTATCCAGATATCGATAAGATTTTTCATTATAATCTTATTTGTTAATTCATGTGGTAATCCTATCTTTGATAGTTTTCCGTCAATATAAAAAAAGAGATGTTTCTTGTGTTCAATCTTTTCCTTGCTTTGCAGTTGATGACTTGAGGCAAATACAAAATATTCTGCATATAGTGCAATATCATCTATTATTAAATTGTTCGAAAAAATTGTTTCAGATTTAAGCAAGAAAAACAAAGTTTGTCTTCTCCATTTTATCTCCAAGGCCTCGAAGGTAGTTTGCAACTTTCATTTGATTACAGCTACATGTTATATCTCCTGCAAACGTCTAACAAATTTTTGTCAACTTTTTCAGGTGTCATTTGAAAGGGTTTATTCACTGCAAGAAATTTCAAGCTCTAAGATGTTAGGGTTTTGCCCTGATTTTCTTACCATAATTTAAGATTTATTTTTCCTTAAAGAAAAGACAAAACATTACCATAAATGTTTTTATTTTTCTTGAAAGGAAAATAAAATATTCTTTCATATTTGGTTTATTCTCTCCTTTTAGGACTCCTTTTCTAGTATATATATATATGTATCTTATTAAAACTTACCACCCCTATTAAATGATTTGAAAAAGGGACGACACCAAGTTGCTGGGATTCTTGTTTCTTACAGCAAAGACTCAAAAAGAATTTCTTACGTCCGTAAGTGGATCCTACGGTAAACTGGAGGACTGTTTCTCAACAGTTATGCAAACTATTAAATTTGTTACCAACAAAGGTTCTTATGGTCCATTTGGGACTTCTTCGACTAATACTAAAGAATTTAGTTTTCACTTTGGTGATCATACTAGTCTTTTTGGTGGATTTCATGGTACTGAAAATTGCCAGGGTGTTGAGAGTATTGGGGTCTATTTGAAAAATGGAGAAGATTAAGAAACTAGTGACATGCAAAATTCTATTGCTAAACAACAAAAAAGATTATGTTAATCCTATTTTTTTAACTTAGCTAACTTTTACCACTACTAAAAAAAATAAGAAATTAGCTCTAGGCAAAATTTTGTAGCTAAATAGCAAAAAAGAAATTATGATTATACTATTTTTTCTTAGCTAAATTTTAATTCTAGAAAATAAAAAAATTAGAAATAATAATTTTTTAAAATGCTAATCCTATTTAGTTACAAATTAGATGAATATTATCGATAAATTCTCTTGCTAATAGGTGTGAAAAAGTATTTGAAATGAGACGAAGGCAGTAATAAATATGTTTGGCATGTGTAGAGAGCGTGCCCTAAAAAAAATGAATACTATTAATGTAGTCAAAGAGAAGAAAAATAGATGGGAGTACTAAAGAATTCAAGAAAACTTCCATTTTACAGTGAAAAAAGACTTGTATTCCTTTATTTTGTGGGTAAAAAGGGGATTCTGTGTTTGTATGAAAAAACTGAATAGGCAAGGGTGATAGAAGAGAGAACGTCTTCATTGTTTTTGCTCTTACATCTTCCTTAATTTATTGTTCATTTTTACTTGTCATTTAAATTGGTACACATATTAATAAATTAATTATGAAGTAGATGAATTAAAAACTTAAAATTTTCAAAAATTTCTACATTTTTCAAAGTAATTAATTGAGGGTATAATAGATAAAAAAGAATAGTCCTTTCTTGATTTGTCACCAACAAGGGTTCAATAACATTTGTCACCAACAAGGGTTCTTATGGACCATTTGGGACACTACTAACTGATTACATTATGGTACTACAAAAGAAGATGGCATTGAGAGTCTTGGGGATCTATGTGAAGATTACTAAAACTCCTCCAATTTTTCATAGAAGGATTATCCGTTGATGAGTTTTGATATTATTTAATGGAGAATTTATGTAGCTTAATTATTTAATTGGCTACTATACTTTTATTTTATTAATAAGGGTTCGATTCCTCATCATTAAGTTTCTTTGCTTTTGTATTTTGCACTCTAATTTTTTTAATTTCCGTAGTACTTATTTACAAGGGTAAAGTAGGAAAATCACACTCACAGTCATATATGGGTGATTTTCAAGCTAGACCTTAGGGAACGCAGTTGAGTAGTACTCTACACAAAAATATGCATTCTAAATCATATAACAGTAGTTCTTATTATTTTACTCTATGCTTGTTTAATTTCATAGGTATGTGTTTTCTTAACGATTTTGTAAGCTAGCTAAGTTTATTGTTTTAAGATTTTATTAAATGAAAATTTAAGGATGGTTGATTAAGTGTATATCGTACTTTATACATATATGTAGGGGTATATAGGGAAATAGGGTGATTACAAGATGGAGGATCAAACGATAATATGGTGAGAATTTTGATAATCAATCAACTCAACTATTAAGATTCTCTAAATTATTTTATTTTATTTTTTTTACTTTAGAAGAAGTTGGAAAGGGCTGAAACTCATGAGGAACAGAAATTTAAAACGTA
>JAJOOS010009669.1:0-18014 GCA_029582725.1 Solanum chiquidenum | reverse complement strand
TCACCAAGATGAAGAAGTGTATGAAGGAGAAAGTCTCACTTATGGTGATGTTTCTATGGCAAGTGGTGTTGAGGAGAATATTTATAGTTTTAGGGGGAATACTTTAAGGGGCAATGAAAGAGGAGCTAAAGATTCTAGTTCAAGTCGAAACCTTGTTGATGAGCCTTCTGATGATGAAGAAGATGATGACCAAGTAGAACCCTTGGTTATGGCACTTGAAGAGTTTGAGGATCTTGTTGAAGAATAGGAGTTTGATTCTTTTGTGATTTAATTATGTTTTTGATTTTTTGCTTTATATGTTATGACTTATGAGTATTATTGACTATCTATTTACTTTTAATCTAAGAATATATTACCTCTATTCAGTTATTTAATATTTTTTTATTTTTATACTAAATATCGATTTACTTAAAAAAAGTGCGCGCTTCGCTTCTCGCTTTTGTGAAGCGAGCCCTCGTCGCTTTTTTCCGCTTCTCGCTTCCCAAAACACTGATAATAGGTCTAAATTTATGCCTAATAAACTCCAAACAGGAGATATAGGAACCCAGTTTCTAGATCTTAACTGCAAAAGAGATCTTGAAACAAGCTTATATATATATATATACAATCACTTTGTATGTTGCTCAAACTCTCCAAACGTGCTGCACACCCGTGTTTATTGGAGGATCCGACACAAACATCAACATCTTTGAAAAACCTAAGCAACATAAATTACTTTTATTTTTATATTATATATGTATATATATATATATAAAAAATTTAATTAAATTATATAACTACATTACTTTAAGATTTTATAAATGTTTGAATTTACATATAATCAACAATAACATACCAAGTGTGATTCCATAAGTGATTACAAGTGGAGTATGGAGAGGGTCAAATATAAGCAAGCCTTACCCCCTACCTTTGGGAGTAGAAGTTATTCTCAATAGACCCTCAGCTGAAGAAAATAATGAAGTTGCACATAATCATATATAATAATTTAATTATAAGATTATATCATTTAAAAGGCCATTTGCACAAAAGGAATTTGTTTACATCTCCATTGTTACCATTTGCATGAATTAATTTTTTGATAACCAACCAATCACAACCTTCTAAACTCGGTAGATAATGAGCCCGCCCCTCTACCCTTCTCCACTTAAATATCGAGCTTCACTTTACATGGTGTGGGGCTTGAACCTGCGACCTAAGTCACAAATACTCCACCTTTGCCACTCAAGCTAGGCTTGAACCATTTGCATGAATTTACACTAGCGTATTATCTTTCAAAAAATTGCTTGTTTCTCAATAAGTGTTTTTGGCCTCCACACAACTAGGCCAAACAGGCTCTAAGCAAGGCGAGTACTCAACAACTAGACAAGTTTTGTGTCTTGCTTCAGGACTTAAACGGGCCTTTGACAACACAAAATGTCAAATTGATTAGCCAAACACAATCCAAAAATGCTTTTTCGAAAAAGCATTTTCAACCAAGCTATTTGAACCAAAAAGAAAAAAAGAAAAAAACAAACTAGATTTATTTCAACTTGATATTGTTCTTTAGATAACCAAAAAAAATTTAAAAAAAATAACCAAATTGACCTAAACCGTTGACGAACATCCTTACTTGAACCTTCAAGCTTAAATGTGCTCATGCAAACATTTATAAACTAGCAACTCTCCGCAAAAGGGTACTTTTCATATGTCAACTAGAAACATTGTCCGTAGCCAACAATTATTTTAAAAGGAGAAAGGCAATCGAAGGTTAAGAGGACATTGATAGCACAACAAGCTAACCTGAGATGGAAATTGAGAGTTAAACGCCTTGGGTTGAATGTTACAACCACCACGTCCTGCAGCTTTGTAGATCCCATACATCAACTTCAAGTCAATATCGTAAAGGAAAAGCCGCATCCCCTTGTAAATTTTTTCCACGGTCTCTTTCTTGTTTGCTGGCAATCCTAGAACCTTGTAACGATAGCAATCCTTCTTAGTCTCAGAGTTGCACATGAAGATCATACCCATGCTATTAGCTTTCTTCTTTGAAGAAGAATTCTTTCTTGATGACTCAAATTTGTCTTTGCCTTCAAAATCAATATCCTTAGGGGCCACCCTAGACTTATCTTCTGAAGCAACTTTCTTAGAGCTTTGCTCATCAGTTTTTGAGTCCAATTTTCCCGAGTCTTTCTCACCCTTGCCAAGAGAGGCTACTTTCTTTTGGACTTGCTTATCTTCACCTTTCTCTTGGGGGGTGGGTCCATTTGCCTTTCTCTTCCTATTATTATTCCTTTTCCTCGATCTCTTAGTTTTTTGTTTCAAACTTCCTTCCACTTCCTCCTTATTCTTTGCATTTGTTTCATCTTCATTTTTTCCCATATCTACGCTCGGTTTAACACCTTCCTGTTCTATGGCAGTTTCTTGCTTAATACCTTCATCATTACCATTAGCATCTTCTGCTTTCTTATCAGCAGTACATGCTTCATCTCCTCCAACCACTTCATTTACTTTATAATCTTCATTCTTAGCAAGCTCTCCCTCTAAAGATTCAAGTTCTGCTCCATTATGTTCTTCTTCTGATCCATCAATTTTTTCCTCCAATATCTCATCTTCTGCTCCATCATTTTCTTCTTCTGCTCCATCATTTTCTCCTTCTGATCCATCATTTTCTTCCTCTGATCCATCATTTTCTTCCTCTGACCCATCGTTTTCTTCCTCTGATCCATTGTTTTCTTCCTCCAATGTTTCAGCTTCTGCTCCTCCATTTTCTTCTTCTGCAACAACAGTGATCGTTGTTTGCTCAGTTACTGCTGTTTCCACAAAGACTACAGTTTCGACGATGTTTTCCATCTCGCTGGAGTCTTTTGTCAAAGCAGCTTCAGAAGCAAGAGGAGCACTTCCAGATCTATTAGTTGAGGCATCAGTTTTGCCTTTAGCGCGCACCATCACAAACCTAAGTATCTCCGAATCAAAGGGTGTCAAAAATGGTAAATACAACTCCCTAATATATAATCAGAAAACAAACCTTGTTACAAAGCCACTAGTGCACAGCACAAACAACAGGCATGAGGTCACAAAATCAACAGAAGAAAGGTCACAAAACAATGAATGAGTGCACAGCACAAACACCCATTTAAGCAGCTAGATCCACAACACCCCCATCAAATTAGTTAAACTCATTAATGAACGAACCACTTCCTCTACCCATACAAAAAATTAAATCAGACATTAAAAATATCAACAAGGTACCATCCATGGCAAAATTCAGGAAAAAAAAACTAGTTTTGCCTCTAACCCTACCCCTAATACCTACTAAAAGAGTAAAAAACCGCAACATATATCAACATCTACAATTTCAACCCTAAACTAATCGAGACCACCTTAACGAATATAAAATGATAAACATAACAAAAACTACAAGATCGCAGAAACCGATGCTCAATTTATCAACACATACAAAATTCGACTGAATTATAAATAAATTGAGATTCGTACAACCCAAAAAAGCTGATAAAAAGCATGCGATTCATCAAAATCAAAAACCTAATCGGGAAACCATTCCGGCATCGATGAAATCTATGGAAGAACAGAAGAAAAACTCACCTGAAGAGAGCGCCGATCGAACGGAGAAGCAAAAATCCTCAGCTAGGGCTTGAAGTGAAACCCCCTTTATGTTTTATGAAAAAAAATTGTATTTATACAGGGTTTTAATAATATGTAAAAGAGAGAGGTGATAAATCTGAACCGTCAATTGGTCAGCATGCATATCTGAACCGTCAATTAGTCAAATGAAAATCTTTAAGATAATTTATTAATTAATTTTTAAGAAATAGTAGGAAAAGACATAGCAAAAAAGGGAAAAAAAAGAATATTGTGCTTTATTAGAAAAATAAATATTATTAAGATTTATTAGGTATTGAAAAAAATTGAATAATTTAATAATATGATTTAATACTCTATTTTTCTATAAAAGGTTTTTTTTTCCCATCTTTTCTTCAAAACCTAAAAATATAGTTCGTTAATCTTCTTACATGAATAAAGGTGACATTAAAATCATCTCTAATTCAATTTTATTATAAAAATTAAGATATCGTAAATAAAAATATATTACTATTAATCAAGATTTAAAAGTGGAGTTGATTTATTTCCTCTCTGTAAAAAGATGAAAACCTAATTTTATAGCGAAGAAAGCAACTCGAACATATTATGCATATGACTACACTCCCACAATTGCATATTGAATTCTAGATGGAAGTATACTAAGGAAAATTGGAAACTCAATCAGTAAATTTGTAAAGATTAATGCTTGTATTAGCTCAAGGTTAAGGAAAAGAATTCAACGGTTGGTCCAACATCTTTGGCAACTCATCAACCCCACTATGAACGACATCCCTCTGATACCTCCATTAACCTCAACCTTGAATACATATGGGCTATAAGAACAGATTATAATGTTTAATATGGACGGACATCAATGAAGTGAAAATGTAACGCCTCAAAATTTGAAAAAGAAAGAAAATAAGTTTATGGGTTGTAGGTTGTGTCTATGGGATTCATCTACGGACCGTAAAAACTTTTAGGGGCCGTAGATGGAAATCGTAGGAAGGGTAAAATAATTTTCGAATAATCAAGTCCCACTACTCTTTTTACGGTTTACCAGGACAGTCTGTCATTCTATGTACGAGTCGTAGATAGTTCTCGTAGGTGAGTCACAAACTTAGTGAAATTTTGAGGGTCAGGGTAGGTTTCTACGGTTGGTATCTACGGATCATCGAAAGACCTACAAGTCGTAGAAGTGTTCCGTCAAAAAATATGTGATTTCATGGTCCTAGTATTTGGTCTATAGTTCACCATTACGGTCCATAGAAAGTTCTACGGTCTGTAGGTCGGTATCATAGTCGAGTCTGACAGTTATTTTAAAGGGGCTTTTGGGTCCTTTCCTAATTATTTTGATCCAATACTATGTCGTTTTTTCTTCTACCCTAAGCCATATATATAAAGCTTTTAAGCCCTAAATTACCCACTTTCAACTGATTCTCCTAATCTCTCAAAAAAACAAATTCACTCTCTAAATTCCTCTCAACCTAAGGAAGAAGAAGTTATGATTCAATTCAAGTCTCCAATTCATCTTTCTTTGTGGGCTTTAAGTATCAAGGTATGTGGATATTCACCCATGGAATCCATTCTTCCATGGGGTCCCCAAGGTTTCAAATTTTTCTCAATTCAATTTCAATTGTTTAAGTTTGGTTTCAATCCAATCTTTACGGGGGTTTTTCAACTGTGACTAATTGTTGTGAATTAAGTCTTATAATGCATGATTCAATGTTAATACATGATATTTAGTTGGAATTATGTTGATCCATGTCTAAATTATGATTTTCTATTATGAACCTATGATGAACTCATGAACCTATGAATTATGAACTTATGAAGATATGCATGTTATTATGAAGTTATTACAAATGATTTGAGGATGCTTTGAAAGGAAAATATCAATGTTATTGTGAAAGGTTTTCTCACATGTTATTATGATCATGATTGTGAAAGGTACTTCTCACATATGGATTCACATTGGTGAAATGTTTTCTCATCTATATATGTTGAATTATGTTAAGGGGCTATTTTATGTTTTGATCTTGAAAGATGTGGATTGGCATTGAACATTGTTTTTTTATGTCAAGTTGATATTTGACTTTTATCTATTCCGTTGGGATTTAGACTTAGCACCGAGAGGGCTTTGAGGTGGAGGCTCAAATAGGATAGTCTCTAGTAGCAACCTCTAGTCTCAAACTATGTGCCCCGTAGGATTGTCTTAAATGACCTAGCTAGTGGATCTACTTTAGCAAAAGATGTTATGTACGGAGTCTACCTTGGTAGGTAGGTTCCCCTTCTTTCAGTATGAGGGATATACCGGATTCCATGATATAACTCTCATGGTTTTATTGTTGGTTAAAGCTTATATCCCACAAAATGACTATGTTTCTTCAAAAATGTTCTCGTGTCCTTTATGTTAATGTCTTTGACCATATTTCATGATTTACATGTCACTTCTTATTAAAGCTTTAAATGTTCAAATATTGGTCATGTCTTGCATGTTTTAAGTCATTCATGCTATCATGCCTATTTTATGCATATTGTCCCATACTTAGTATATTTCATATACTAATGCCACGGACAACATATATCAACTACGTTTCTTTATGTCTAAGAAGTAACTACTAAACAACATGTTGTTATATATGTTCTTGGCAATTATTGTAGACACGTGATTCCTTTGCTCCTCAAGTTTCAATTCCTTTTCAGTTTAAAATGTCCATTTTTTTCACACCATGCAATAATTTTAGATAACGTATGACAACATAGGTGATGGGTTTTGCTTTCCTATTTTCTACTTATAATTATTACTGAAATATACTTATAATATATTTCCTTACTAATAATAAAGATTACTTTTATAAAAGAAAATATCAAATAAGTGCATGAAGTTCATGCACTTGACTGCACACATTGAATAACTATTGTTTAAAATAATATGTGCTATTGATCACGATATATTCATAAGTTATAATTATATTGTTGAAGAATTGTTACACTTTTTCATATTGATTTATTTATGTTGAAACCTAAAGAAATCTCAAATTCCGAAGTTTAATGTTAAGATGGAGATAGAAGTTCATAAAAGTTCTTCCTATTAGTCATTAATTCAAGAAACTCACAAAATAGTGATCATGATAACAACAATATAATGTCTAATTAGAACATTCATTTACTTATCTAAATTTTACTAATCAATATTAACGTTTGTATCTCAATAATTATAAACTACTCATACAAACAATGATAATGACAACAATTTAGATTTTGAAAGAAAGTATGTATCTGTTACGATCCAAAAGTCGAGGTCATGATGACAAACACCCCGAGAATCCTAATTTGGTGTGTAAATCGAAAGAAATAATACATACGAGACTTACAAAGTGAATTCAGGCCACAACCGAAAGAAATGAAACACAACAAGGAAATTCTCAAAACCTAGTATCTTAAGTATAAAGAACATCTTATATATTTCTAGAATCTGGAATACATCTCAAGTCTTTTGAAAAGAAATTAAAGACCATAAATGATAAATGGAGATTAATGGCGATCTAGAAAGCAGGATCTCACCACAACTCTGAATGAGAAGAAATCACTAGATCCGATCAAGCGCTACGAACATCACCTTGACTAGGATCTGCATAAAAAAGATAACAAGAGTAGGGGTGAATACAATCCACATGTACTCAGTAGGTTAAACCGACTGAGTATAAGCAACTAATCAGACTTAAGAAATAGACTATGAAATGCTTCCACCTCCATACATAAAAGTCTCATTCCGGCATCGGTGCCACCAATTTATATAATAACGGTGCGAATAAAGTAAACATATAATGGTACAGATAATACTCAAATCAGTAGATAAGAAAGTTACACACACAATAAAGCTAGCCAATGCAATGCAATGAGCTGATGAAATGATGTAGTGAAATCAAGGTTGTTGCACAACCTATAGTTTTGTAACACCCCAGAAACTAGTGAGTTGAACTAGTGTGTTGTAGAGTCCTGTAGTGGAGTTTTGGAGTGTTGTATGAGGGTTAAAACTCATAGGAATGACTTTCGTACTTAGATGACCTGTTTAGGGGTTAAACGTCCGGGTACGACTCCCCAAGGACCACCCAAGGGGTCCTTGAGGAGGACCCCAAAACAGTCCCCAAAACTGTCCAACTTTAGTGACCTACGGTTGCAATTGACGCCCCTTAGATCAACCTACACCCCGTAGGTCATGGACATAGGTCAGGACTGAGTTGGCCTGCAAAATATGAGTCTCTGACCCAAACCAAGAGACCAAACCATGTCTAGTAGACTCATCCACGGTCTGTGGATGGGGGTCTCGTAGGTGCTGCCAATTTTGGAGTTTTAGTTTTTAAGTTAGTGTTTAGGGGTTAGTTTAGTAATTAGTTGAGGGGTTAGGAGGGACGATTAGTTAGTTAATTAACCTCCTATAAATATTTAATAGACCCTAAACTAATCACTCTAACTCATTCATCTTAGAACCCCCAAATTACTCTCAAGAAGTTCTCTCTCTAGAAGCAATGAAGTAGAAGAAGTTGGGGTAGCAACTAGGTCGAGTTTTCTCCATGGATTTAAGCTTGGTTTAGGGCTTTGATAAAAGGTATGTGAAGCTTAATCATCCATGGGTTCTTCCACCCATGGAGCCCCCATAGTTTGCCCCACTTGTGAAATCAAAAACCTCATTCTAGTTAGGGTTGTGCTTGCATTGTGGGTAGGGTTTGGGTGTGATTCCAATCTAGTGGTTATCACCCAATTATGATTGAATTAGCTTTGTTTAATGATATTATGATGAATTCAAGTGATTTCTATTATAAGTCCTAATCTAAATTGATGAATGTGATATTTGTGGATTTATGCCATTAGAGGCAAAGTTGAAGGTTCATATGTGATCTTCCTAATTCAATGTTATGTGTTGTAATTGATCAAAGTTAGGATCATATAATCATGAATTGAACTATACTCTATAGTATATTATTGATCTTGACTTGTAAAGTTAGAATTGAACCTTTATGATCAATTAAGACTAGAATCACCTAGTAATGAGAGATGTGATCAAATTACCTTGAAATCTAGGTATAAAGAAGAGATTAAGAAAGAAACCTTGAGAGTATGGTTGTGAACCTATTATCTAGGGCTTTAGGGTGAAGCTAATGTGATTACCTAGTGTTGCTAAGGCTTTGAGAGTAAAGTCTAAAAGAGAATAGAAGTCTAATAGGTTGAATTGTGGTGAAAGGCCTATACTCACCTAACCTACCTTATGAATGCTTGATAGATGAAAGTGATAGAATCACTTGAGCATGGATGGGTTGTCAAGGACATCCTTCCATGAGAGGTGAGTGTTAAGTAATTCTTATCAAGTAAACCTAGGCTTATCAAGTAAACCTAGGGGTGTATGCTTGGCTCCAAGTGGATATTGACAATGAGATGGAGTGTCACACAAGATAGGGTCCGGACTCCAAGAACAAAGGAGAGCCACACCTAGTTGATGTGAGGATTATCCAAGTTAAAGGGGGAACTCTTACGTAATAGAGTGTGGGTTTTCCCAAAGTTAGGTCTCATGAGATGGGATCCTTCACATAGTTGAGTTAAGGTTCCTAGTAGCAATCTCCATATCCAATTAACTAAGACATGCTTGAGAAGCACCTCATAGTGTTCAAAGCATAATTGAACTAAGACTTACTTGATAAAGTACTTCATAGTGTTCAAGAGTATGAGTGGACTTAGACATGCTTACGGTAGTATCTCATAGGGTCCATGTGAAGGATGAACCTAGACATACTTAAGAGAGTATCTCATAGTGTTCAAAGTAGAAAAAGGGTTTAGACATGCTTAAGTAAGTATCTCATAGTATCTATGCTAATAGTGAACTTAGACATACTAAATGAAGTATCTTATAGGGTTAATTCAACCTAATAATGAACTAAGATGTGCTTAAGAGAGTACCTCATAGTGTTCTAAAGTTAAAGAGATGAACTAGGCTCCAAACCAATAAGGGCTAGTATGAGGACCTAAACGTAGTACTTAGCATGTATAGTATTATGGGGTGCTATGCATGCATTGCACAAGTATGACTTAGGGTCATTAAAGAGAAGTTTTGAGATAGGATTGTGCTATAGTTGCCCTTCCTAGTTATAATTGACTAAAGGTGAGATATTCCCTTAGTTATGAGAGTTAAGCTAATAATAAGGCCAAAGTAGGGTGAATATGACTAGGATGACTTTAAAGCTATGCTTAGTGTGAAGGGTAATATGGGATGCCTTTCATACATTGCACAAGTGTTTCTTGGGGTTACTTAGAAGTATGGTACTCTTATGGCATAGAGAAGCTTAAAGAGTTGACCTTGTACATAGATTATAATTAAGATGACATAAAGACCTAAGTCTTGAATGTGAAGGCGGACTATGCCCAAGAATGGCCAAATGGATGTACTTACTTGGATGGTAGTATGGGATGCTATCCTTGCATTGCACAAGTATACTTGGAGGTAGCTTGTGAAATAGCTCTCTTGTAATATGAAGGACTTAAGGTTGAAGTATGTAACCATGAAAGTCTAAGTAAAGACTCTGCCATAAACATGATGTATCTCCAATGCTTATTAAATATATCTCAGGTTGACTTGTGTTTAGATGATGCTTGTGTTGATTATTATTATATGGCTATGTTGATTGTGTTATGACCATGTTATTATCTCTTATGCTTATGTCTTATGTTGACTAACCATTTGAGATTCTCTTTTGATGTTGTGTTAGCTTTCATACTTGGTACATTTTGTACTAACGCATATTGCCTACATTCTAACCAAATGTAGGGTTGGAGGTTTGAGTTGCTTTGGAGGCTAGGTTTCAAGAATCTAAAAGAGTTGAAGATCTTGGTGAGTCCTCATAGTTTCGAGGACAACATCCACTTTACCTTTATGTCCTTTCTTTATGTTCTTAGACTATTGTATGGGCTGTGTCCCAAGAGTTTATTCTAAAGTTGTATTAGATGGTTTGAGACAAAGAGTATAGAAAGACTTCCGTTTGTTGCTTTTATGAATTATGACTTCGATTGTAAAAGTTTTAAATTGTTCCGTATTTTCAATTCTATTACCAATGTTATGATGCAAATAACTTATATCAGACCCCTTCGGGGTCGAGTACGCATTCATAACATAAGATACTTATATTCCGAAGGGGTCTTATACAAGCCTCATAGCATTCATAACATAAGATACTTAGAAATAATGCGGAATTGAAAACTTTTTATTTGTCACAGTCCTTTACAATCGAAATCTTAACAATAGTCTATTACATGAAAGAAAGGAAACTTCTAAACACTTGTCCTCGATCTAGGATGACATACCCAAAATGTCTTGGAGACTCAAATCCAAGCTTCACTAGAGAGAATGAAATCACTTGCCGGAACCTACACTTGTAGTAAAACATGAAGAAGAATGGGTTAGCACAATTAAGTACTAAGTATGATAGACATGCAAAAACATGCTTAAAACGGACATTTTACTTTGAAAGACATGCTTTTATGTCATTTGGTAAAACTTCATGAACATTAACTAAAGAGGCATAATATAAGTCACAACCAACATTCAAGTCATATTTACACATTTGAATAAAATCACTTATAAACCTTTACCTTCACCTTAAGCCTTCACCTCAAGTAACCCTCAAGCTATACCTTGTGCAATATATGGATAATGTCCTATACCACCACCCAAACTAAGGTACCACCTTAAGGTCACCAAAAGTGAACTTACCATTCGTCCTTTCCACCTTTACACAATAAAGCATATAAGAGACATAAACATAACATAAGTCACATCATCACATTAGGACCAACATCTAAGACAACTCCAAGTCATACTTGTGCAATGTGCAAGTAGCATCCCATACTACTACTCACACTAAGTACTCCTTTGAAGTTACCATAGACAAGGAAGTAACTCATAATACAATCCAAGTATAACATGCATCATCTTGTTCAAGCATATAAGTCAACATTCTTCATTAGCTTCATTACATTAAGAGCACCTTCATTCTTTAGACATTAGATCAACATTCTCATAAACATTATCATAAGAGCCCATTCATTACACTTAACATTATAAAGAAACACACCACAACCTCTCTCAAAGCCTACTTATGCAATGCATATATGGCATCCCATACCACCACCCACACTAAGTAGTGCATTCTTAAGAAGCCATAGTTCATTAACATTATTGTGGGGGTAAGCCTTAACCGACATAGGCCATGTGAGCAATTCATGGAATCCCGGTGTCACCCTTACCGGATAAGGGATTCCTACTTGCCTAAGGTAGGACCATCGTTTGTTTAGCCTAAGTGGATCCACTAGCTAAACCTATGTGGGCACAAAGTTATGGGATAGGGAGATTGGTACTAGATGCCCCGCCTCAACTCATGTATGAGCATCCATCTCAAGAGATTGCTACTAGATACCCCACCTCAACTCACGTATTAGTATCCATCTCAACCAATATCCACTCGGTGCTTAACATTATTCCCCACGGAGTATTTGATATTCATTACATTCATTCATTATGGAATAAGAGATTGCTACTAGATACCCCGCCTCAACTAACGTATGGGTATCCATCTCAAATCCAACATTCATTCATTCGAAAGCTCATAGATTCAAAGATGAGAATAGCCTTTCACCTAAAAATACCCTTATTATGAGAAAGTCCTTTCACAACAAGTCATTATCATTCATTAGAGTATAATTAAGAATAGCCTTTCAAATAGTACTTCATCATTAACATAATCATAGAACTTCATTCATTATTCATTCATGAGTATGTGTGGACATGTGAGAATAACCTTTCACATAATAATCATCATTCATATAATTGCCTTCTAAACATGATCATAATACATCCATAGTAATCACACACATATACTTCACTTCATAATCATACATAGTAATTAAACACCTCCACCTTTCAAGTGGATCAATAGTTCAAGCACAATTCTACTTCAACATGTAACTAGACCATAACTTACCCTTTCAGGATCATGAACCAACATCAACCCATAAATCCAAACTACAACAATATAATAGGGAATTGAAATGATTCAATCACTTAATTCAACATAAACATCAATAATTCAACAATCTAAATCAATCTAGGCATAATCCATCAACATTCATGCATGATCAACAAACCCACTTCATAAAGGCACAATTTAGGAATTGAGAGAATTCATGGATTCATAGAGCATTTTTATCATAATCTATCAATTAAATACTAATACAATCATAATTTGTCATTAAAAACCATTTGAAAATGTTTGATGAAAGAACCCATGAGATTGAGTGAAACCCTAGATTTTTCATACTTTGAAATCACCTTTGAATTGGCTCCTTGAATGAAAAGTTAGACAATGATCAAGACTACCATACCTTGCTATAGATTCCCCAAGAAATTCCCTTGAAAATCCTTTGAAAACCTTGAAGATTTGACCTTGAGAGTTTGAAGTCTTCACCTCCAATGGAGGTTTCTAGAGAGAGGCTTTTGGAGGGGAGGGGAGGTTTTGATTTGAGGTTTTGAAATAATGAAGTCTAAAATAGAGTTTAATACTTTTAATACTCTTAAAATACTTTAATAAACCCAAAATAACCGTCCAAGAGCTTAACTAAATTAATTAGCTAATTACCAAACAACCCTTCACCTTGGCCGAACCACACCAGCAACACAGGTGCAATCAACGGTTCCCCATCCACGAACCGTGGATGGGTTGACGCCTCATGCTGTCACCTCGTGGTTCGTGGCTGCGGCATGGTTTAGGGGCCCTTGACCTACAGAGGCCATCCACGGGGCGTGGATGGACCTACGGGGTGTGGACCCCTTTCGTAGGTCACCCTCAAATTGGCAAGTTTGCTCATTTGGGGCAGCCTTGGGGTTAGACTTAGGGTCCTCCTCAAGGACCCCTAGGGTGGTCCTTGGGGAGTCGTACCTTGACGTTTGACCCCTAAACCCCTCAACCATAGCTCGGGACAACATCAAACCACCTCAAACCTCATGACAAACTCACACACTCACTAGTTAGGCTTTAGTTTCACTTATTCGTTTTACGGGTCGTTACACCTTAACCCATACTCGCAGTCCATAAACCCATGTGCGGTCACGAGGCGCTGCTGAATCAACTTTACTATATCCATGGACTCTTTCAACAAATCAATGCCCCAAGATCGTACTCCAAATGAATCGAACCATCCAACGGGAGATCTACACCTCCTCACATACAAAGCGTCAAACGATGTCATCTATATGACGGTAAGGGTATATATGAGTCAAAAGTGTAAATTCAAAATTAATTTTTTCACTTTCGTTAGATTAAAAGTATATGTGAGCTCCTTTTATAACGGTTGGGGTATATGTGAGTCATTTATATAACGATAAGGGTATATACAAGTCTCTTTCATAACGAGGGGTATATTAGCTCTAAATGGAAAGGTTGAGGGGTATATCTGACCTTTTCTCCCTAATTTTTATTTACTAAAAAACTCTTAATTCTCCATAACATGCCCGTCCTCCCAACGATATGTAGAATATACTAAAACGTCCTTTTAAACATGTCACTTTTTGAAATAGACTAAAAAGGGAAGTAAGACAAACTAATTGAAATTGAGAGATTATAGCATTGCAAAATCACTCTTGCATCTTACATTTGTAGCCTTAAAATTCCTTAGTTTTCTACAAATATCCTGACATTGGTGTTTGTTGCATATTATTTTATATACTTCAGGTTGTATATATATATGCTTGTTAAATTTGTTTTCGTTATCATTGACACAGTGATCCGAGTCATTTTAGAGGTAAATATGGAATTGAGATTTAGTTTTAGAAAGTTATGCTAACAGAGGAATCTCAATTTGAGGCAACAACGGTGGTTGGAGTTGTGTTGACACCCAATTTTGGCCTAACAATTTAAAAATTCTTATTTTTAAGTTCTATTTATTCAATAGTTCAAAATACATTTTATTTTATAATTTTAAACAAATTTATCAACATTTATCCTTATTTGTCAAAATTTCAGGATTTTTTTCCAGTTAGTTTTAATTGCATTAATTTTTGTCACAACTAGTTGAGTACGTTCAAATATTTGTTAATTTTGATAAATCATTATTTCTTTTAAATTGCATTTCTTTACATGTCATAAGTTACATTTACTACATTTTTTAATATTCATTTTATTCGTTACATTTGTTAATATTCATTTTGTTAATATTAGCTAGTGATTTTAGCCCATGATTTTAAGATAGTGGTATTGTAGTATAAGTGATTTTTTATTTTTCTATTTAAGGTATTTCTTAGTCATTAAGTTAGGTGGTGAAATATTTTTAAATTATGGTTGAAAATTTTCAGATTTTTATTCACAAAAAGAGTTTCATTTTCATTAATTTTCCGGCCACCACAACCCTGGATTCCGGCCAAGCTCCGCAACCCAAAACCCCATTCATTTTTATCTTTTTTCAGGCGAAATCCCACCAGCCCCGCCTCCATTCCTCACATTTTCCGTCCACCACCCCAAGACCCCTTGTTTCTCCTTCAGCAAAATACCAAACCAACCAGACCCCTCCGCCTCCATTCCTTTCTCCAGACAGCAACAATAACCAAAACGCCGGAAACCACCTTGCACCTCCCAACAACCATCAGCAAACAGACCACCAAAACCCCATTTTTCTTCTTCTCCTCCATCGTACAATCAGACCCCAAACACTACCTCTGTTTTATTTCCGTCTAACCAGCAAAAGAGTTCGGAACCTAAATAAGCCACAAAAATATAAAAGTGACCAAAATAAGCCACTACTTTAGTAAGTAACTAAAATAGGCTTAGTGGAAGAAAAAATTCCACTTTATCTAATATTCTAAACTTTTTCCGTTAGTCTCATAACGTGTATATTTTAATATATAATGGAACTATTTCCTACACTTTATAAAATGGAACTATTTCTTACACTTTATAAAGTATAAGTTTTTCTTACACTTTGTAAAGTGGAACTTTTTCTTACACTTTATAAAGTGGAAGAAAATCTTACACTTTATAAAAAGTTACTTTACCTTTTCACTTTCTTCTTCTCTCCTTTCACTTTCATGGCTTCCAAACTTTTTTCACTTTGAAGATTAACAGTTGATGGTCCCAATCCGACAATTGAAGCGGTCCTACAGTAAAAAATCAAAATCTTGAAAGATTGGAGCAGCACAACCCGACAACATAACAATCCAACCCTACAAATTATATAAATTAGGTATTTTTTTCCATCTCATATTTTCATTACTTTAAAATGATGTTGTAATTTGTTCAAAATTTTAGCAAGTCTTATACAATGTGCATTCAATTACTAACAGAGTTGCATGATGTTTTACATGCGCTTAATGTTCTTCATTCTGTTAAGATAGTTATGGGATAAACAATACATAGAACAATGAGTATTGAAGTCCATGAATACATGTTTTTAACAGAAACGTTTTCTTCAACTGCCATAAAACATTGCCCTTTTAATTGCTTCATGAAAGTCTCCTTTTTTTCTATTGCAAAAATGCTATAATTTTATAATCAATATTCCTAGTGCGAGGTTCTTGCATTGTTTTGCACAATTCAACTAAGATTCTTAAACGGTTAACCATTTTCATTTTCAGGTTTGGTGGAGAAGATTTCATCTGCTGGTTTCCTTAAACACAAACTGTTTAATTTTACCTATAACTAGTAAGTGCCCATTTGATCTTGTTTGCAAGGGAAAGATAGAAGTCAATCGTTGAAACGTACTAATTCCTTCTGCACTATTTTCCTTATTATGGAACAAACAAAATGATACTCAAATGGTAGAAGCCTTTTATGTTGATGACCTTTTCAGTTTGTTGTCACTTTTTGAGTCCATGTCTGCGCATGTGGTTACTTAGCCATCTGATACTCCTGGAGGTCTTTGGGCTGGTCATGCTTATGATCTTTGCCATGATAAAAAGCTTTTTCGATTGTAGCATATATACTTGTATAAATCATATAAGTGCATAGGTGTTCACAGAAAGAGTTAAAGCTTAAATATATGTAGACTGTAGAGACTCTGTGCTGTGTAAAATTGTAAATGTGCATAAATACACCTCTCAGATGAGTTATGACGTATGTAAATTATGATTGTTCAATGGATATGTCATGCTACATTGGAAATATTACTAAGATCTATTTCATTAGTTTAATGATCGAGGATAACAACAGTGGATGTGTTCAGGATGTATGGTTCATTTTAACACAATTGATTTGGCTCAGACTCTATAGGTGATTACTAAATATGTAATAGATGGTTCCATCTGTTTATCTTTAGGTATATGTTCCTTTTGTTTTTTTTTCTATTTTATTTTCTTGTGGTTGACTCGACAAATAACACATTGAATTGACTTGCTGAAGTTAGAGATTCTTTAGTTCTCGTACAATTATTCGTTTGAAGATAGTTCACATTTTAATTTGTCAAGATATAATTATATTAAACGAATTAATAGAATTTTTCTTACAAAATATAATGGAGCGTGTTGTGAATCCTGGACCGATTGATCGTACACTTCTTCTCTCTCAGCATGAGCGTAAATCAGAATTGTTATGGAAAGGTGAGATATCATTTAGTAGCCTTATGAGGACGGTGCACATGAATGATGCGTGTAATTTATTTCGTTTGCATCGACCTCATGGACGTGTTGAGGAGATCTTATGTAGGTTAGGATTGTATGATGTAGTTTGTGTGGGCAGGATGCAGTATGATCGTGCCCTTGTTACAACTATGGTTGAGTGTTGGAGGCAAGAGACTCATTACTTCCACTTACCTTTTGGTGAGGTCACGATTACATTACATGATGTGCATGTCTTGTTTGGTTTACGCATCGATGGTGATGTTGTGTACATGCAGGATGTTGCACGGAGGATTTGTCCATGGCGTACCTTATTAGAGACACTTACAGGATGCGCCATAGTACTTGCTGATATGGATGGTGCGAGCGGGGTGAGGATACATTGCATTACCGGCTACTTGCGAGATCAGTTACAAGTAGATCCGATAGGAGATGCTACTCCGGTGGAGCGGGTTGAGAAAATTTCTAGACTTTACGTGCTTGTTATATTAGGGGCATCTTATTTCCGAACACGTCGGGGAACCTTATTAGTTTACAATACTTGGCGTTCCTAGATCCCAACCACTACGTAGGTAAGTACAGTTGGGGCAGTGCAGTGTTGGCCTACTTGTACCATGCACTTTGTAAGGCATCTATAGGTAATGTGGTTGACATTTGCGGATTTATTCCTCTCCTTCAGGTAACTTTACTAAAGTTTTAAAATAAATTCAAATACAAAGAATCTTTTAACATTACACTGTACACAAATATTTTTTCTATATTCAATTTTTTAAAATATTTAAATTACATA
>JAJOOS010009668.1:0-24607 GCA_029582725.1 Solanum chiquidenum | reverse complement strand
ATAGGTGAAGCTGCAAGATGGTTGGAGGAATTGCCAAATGAGTCTCAGTTCTTGGGAGGAGTTGACTGACGCTTTCTTGGAGATATTTCCCTCCCCCCTCCCGCCCTCCCCCCCGAAGATGGTGAAACTTAGAACCGAAATCAAATATTTCAAGCGCATTAGAGGTGAACCTCTACATAGAACTTTGTTGTGGTTCAAGAAACTACTTTTGCATTGTCCAACACATGGTGTTCCGGACTATTTGTTGTTGTTGTACTTCTACTGTAGCCTTGATTAATTCAATAAAGGTGTGGCTGATTAGTTAGTCTAAGAAGTATTAATTAGAAAACCATATGATGTGGCTGCTTTATTGCTAGATGACATGACCAAAGTTAACCGAGAATGGCTTACCATAGAGGATCATGTGCCTATTCTACAACTGGGTATGAGCAAAGAAAAAATTGAGAAGTATAATGAATGAGATGAAAACATGGTCAAGATGATGACCCAACTCAATTTGTTGTCTAAACATGTCATGGGAGGTGGACTTAAATCGATGAATGTGGTAGGAACTAATAGTGGACAGTTCCTTGATAATTCCATGTTTGAGGAATTTTACAATGAAGAAGTTTAATATTTGGAAAACCAAATGGGGGGCTCTCACACGAATTATCAACAACAAGGTGGGAACCAAGACTGTAACAAGGATCGATATAATGCTTAGAAAGATTGGCGAAGTAGAAATTGGAGAGATAGAGAGGAAGTCAAAGATAGATATGTTCCTCCCCATGATAGTCAACGAACAAAAGACCAGATGGGGAAGAAGGAAACTGAACTGAGGAAATGCTCTCAAGGATCCTCAAAGGGTTGAGGGATCCGACAAAGTGTTAAAGGACTTAAAAATGACTTTTCCACTTTATCTCAAAAAATAACCTCTCATACAATATCTATTAAGCAGCTGGACACCCAATTGTGTTAGATCCCCACTCATCTCAATGAAAGGAAAAAGAGAACGTTGCCTAGTGACACCGTCTGAAATTCCAAAAATGAATGTTGAGGAAATGAGAAAAATGTCATGGCACGACAATAAATAAGGCACATATTGGGAGGGAACCCAAGTATTTAAGTTTATTTCATTGATTTCAATAACGTGTGTTGTGAGTGCAGGTTGAAAAAAATTTAATGGGTTTAAAAAAGGAACATTAGGTGATGCCGAAATCAACACGGCGATCCGCCAAAGGATTTGTGTGAACTTATTCTTGTCCGCCTTCTATTATTGAAAAGGTGGAAAAGTGTACTATCCATTTCAGTGATCTGAACTCAAAACGGCAATCCACCGAACTACACTATGTGGACTCTGTCAGGTCCATCAAATTAGCCTTCAGGTTTGGTGTTAGCTCAGGCATGTTCGAAAAGTTTAACCTCCAATCGACGATTCACCGAGCACAATCGATGACGTTAGTCATGACTCCTGAGTGTGCCTGATAAAAAATAGCAAGGATCTTTTTAAATTCAAAAAGAAAACCCTTCGAAATCTTTAAGCATTTTTCTTTCCTTTCTATTACAATACCTTGTTTGACTTCTTGTGAGTGTGTGATTTTTGAGTGCATGGAGTACATTTTCTTCCTAGAGCAGTCGACCCAGCCCTGTTTTCATGTTATTTTCAAGTTTTGTTTCTAGTTGAGGTTTGTTTTTTATTTTATTGTGTATTTTGTGCTTGAAATAATGTTTTTTATATGGGATTAAAGATAATTGTTGAATGCGATTGTTAGATATCATTGGTAGCCCTGTAATGTTTGTATTGAACTGTGCCCATGAACTAATTGCTTGTATCATTGCCTAGAAATTGCTAAAGTTGAATGTGTTGGTTAAATGTTTGAATGGAACCCTTAGATTTAGTAGGTCTTGGTTTAATTTGATGTGGGTGAAGTCTGAGTAACCTAGTGTTGACCTCATTGCATGATTTTTCCTAATGATAGACAGAGTGACGACTTTCTTAAGGGAAAATCATCAATTTAAGCAATACTTTGCAATATCTGGGAAGTCTGAGTACCCATGGGTAGATAAGCATGTAGGTGGATTGAAATGATGTTGGAGAGGTTGTTTTTGTTGTGTATGTTGGTTTAGCTGTGAAAATTAGGCATTGGGCTGAACATATCCCATTTGACAGGCTTGTTTTACCTCGCAAAGGAGGTTAGGTGAATCACCAAGTAATCCCCCAACTTTCCTTCTTGAGTGAATATGTGACCTTGGGCACTGTCCCATTCGGAGAGCTTGTCTTAGTTCGCCGGACCTACTTGGTGAATCGCTGAGTGGGAGTGGACATCGCCCTTGATGCCTGTTTTTTTCATTTTACACTATATGTTTTAGCGGACTTGTCTTAGCCCATTGAAACCAACTCGGTGAATTGCCGAGTTTTAATTGACTCTGCCCTTTTTGCTTATTTTGATAATTTCTACTCTCCATTTCGTGAGCTCACCGGGGCTAGCCTATTTTGTTAAGAGATCCGCCTTCCCATTCAGCAAGCCTCAAGGTATTTTTGAACTATGCGTTCATTGTGATTTATTTCAACTAACCTTCATGGATTCTATGTTTGAATGTGTGTACTTTGCATGTTATGGTTAGAACAAAGGATAAACATGTGGTGATGTTAGGCATATGTTATGTTTGATGTTTGTAACTTTCTTTAAAATAGAGGTTATGGGTCGAATCTATTTGCCTTATTTCTTATTGAAGGAAAGAATAGATTAAGATATTGGGTTGCTTAGAGACTGAAAGGAGATTATATGCAAGGATGCTATGAGATCGAAAGAAGATTAGTTGCACTGAAGATGACCTAGTGATGAGTCCGAGATTTGGACTCATTTAGGGCTTTGTTTCTATAAATTTAGTGTCCTCAAATGCTTAATTTGTGACATAAACTGATGTTAAATCCTTGATTTTCAGGTACATAGATTGAGGAACAAAGCAAGGACACTAATAGGCATAAAGGAACAAAACAAACTGAAATAATGAAGAAAGGCAAGCCTAGTGATCGCCAAGGTCACTTGGTGAATCACCGAGTGGTTATCTGACCGCCTAAAGTTCTAGTGTGCCAAGCCCTGAAGGAAAGAACCAAGTCGACTATGAAAAGGAGCAGTTGGTGGATCGCCGAGTAATTCCGTGAAGCCAAGATAGATCGCCGAAAATTACATTCCTTGAGAATGCTTAATTCCAAGGAGAAAAGGTGATAGATGAGGTCAAAGGGTGGCTCACCGAGTGGTTTGGTGATCCCAACTTACTTAGCCAAATGGGTTTTCGTAACTTATTTTCGGCGACTAAAAATTAGATTTTGAACATTTAGTTTAGTGTCTTTGATATTTTTTTAGACATTAGAACTTAGTTTTAGAAGACTTTTCTCTAGAGTTTTCCTTAGCTTTGAAGATTTGACAAATTCGATTTGGAGAAGTTGGAAGTGGGTTTTTCTGATTTTTTTTAAATTGAGCATTGTAAAGACTAAATCTCTCTTACCCAGTTGATGGATAATCAAGTCGGTAATGATTTTTATATTTTTTTGATATTTAGCTAAAGCCCCAATTCTTGGGGTGTGATCATGTGATTATGGGTTGAATTAGTTTATGGGTATTCCTAATTAATTACTAGTTTAAATGTTATTTGAAAGTAAGTTTAATCATTAATTGTGGTTTAATTTATGAATTGTAGTTGCAAATACAGTTCTATATTTGTGTTCTTGGCTTGCTTGAGAGAGAGGGTTTAGAACTAAGGTTATTGATTAATGGTTTGTGCGTATTGGGTTGATTTGGGTTTAGCTCGAGAGGGTGAATCCTAAACCCAATCCCACACATTTAGCTCGAGAGAGTGAATGGATTAAGGTGTGGGATGTTCTTCATTGTCATTCTTGTTGATGTTCGAAAGAAATCACCTAATTCGGGGTAGTTGTTTGAGAAAAAACTATCTCCCTTATAGTCTAGCCTACTCACTGGTATTTAGCTATTTACTAGTATTTGCAATTACCCATATGCCTATATTTTCCTATAATCAATCACATCCCGAGAATCTATCTCCCTATTTTTATTTCAAATCATTGGTGACTGTTTGTATTTGATAATTATAATCAAACCTCCCCCCCCCCATTTGACATTGGTGTCAACCCTTTAATTTGTTTAATGTCTTTTTCTGATAATGTTTATTCCTATGGCTGATTAGACCGCATTCATACTTTTTAATTCAATTCCAAACACGTACCGCTCCCTGTGGGATTCGACCCCAACTCATTTAGTTGTGTTTTATACTGATTTACGATCGTTGACACCTATAATTGGATGAGGTGTGCTTGAAATGTTAAAATCAAAATGGCGCCGCTGCCGGGGAGTGGTGTTGTTTGAAATTCTTTTGGTGAAGTTGAATTTTGTTCTTGTTAGTCATAGTCGAATCTACTTACTTTTAGTTTTGGTTTTTGTGTTGTTTGTTAAAACAGAGGAAATGAGCATCAACGGAAGCAATGGTAGCCAAGTGGGCCACCAAGATGATGTCAGAAACATCAACGTTGTCAATGACCCAAAAATCAATGACCTAGCTCAAATGGGTGGTGTTGGGGTCATTCGTTTGCCTCCAGATGAAGGAAACGTTGTGTTTCACATCACAAGCACCATGCTTCAGCTCCTTCAATTGAAAGGTTTGTTTGGAGGGTTAGCTCATGAGGATCCCCATGAGCATATCTGAAATTTAGTTGATGTTTGTGGCCCGTTCTCCTTTAATAACATATCTCAAGAATCGGTCCAGCTGAGGTTGTTCCCATTTTCTCTAATGGGAGAAGCATGCAAGTGGTTGGCTAAGCTACCAATAGATTCTATCACTTCGTGGGATGAGCTTATTATCGCATTCCAAGTGCGATTTTTCCCTCCTATGAAGATGATTACTCTTAGGGATAATATCCAAAGCCTCAAGCGCTTTGAAGACGAGCCAATTCATGATATGTGGCTAAGATTTAAGAAGTTGGTGTTGCAGTGCCCAACTCATGGACTTCCAGATAAGGTACTGCTAGAGTGTTTCTATAGAGGTCTTGATTCGGTAAATACAGGAGTGGCTGACCAACTTACTTCGGGTGGTGTAATGCAACAGCCTTACGCAATAGCGTCCCAACTCCTCGATTTCATGGCCAAGACAAACAAGGCATGGAATACTCGTGAAGACCAACGCTCTCCTCTCCCTTATAAAATGACAAAAGAACAATTTCATAAAGGATCAAAAGCGAAACCATAACTTGGCTGAAATGATGACCCAACTGGGTCTCTTGAAAAGAAATTTCATAGACTTTGAAGCGATGTACAATAAGGAAGCAAACTTCCTAGCTAGTCAAAGAGGAAGTCATCGTGCATACTACCCAAGGTAGGGAGGTAACAAAGGATGGAATAGAGAAGGGGAGAAATACAGATATATTCCTCCCCATGAGCGTCGAGAGCCCAAGAATTATGAGAATAGTCGAACATTAGATATGCTTAAACGCATTCTAAATAAAGTCAAAGAGTTTGAAATAGTTTTGAAAGAATTGAAGGAGGATGTTTCGACTCTCAACCAGATAGTGACTTCTCACTCTGTCTCGATCAAGAAGCAGGAGATCCAAATGGGTCAAATTTTGTCTCATTTAAACCAAAGACAAAAAGGGTAGTTTCCTAGTTATACTACGACAAACCCTAAGAAATAAGCTTGAGTGGGTAATTGCGTCATTCCATGACGTTAACTAAGGAGCTTCTTGGAAGGCAACCTGAGTTTATAAAGCTTTGTGTTTGTTTTTGAATAACGGGTGTTGATTGTGCAGGTTTAAAGGTGGATTGTGTTTGAGAATGTGCAGATTGGTGAGCCAACAGTCTAGTCAGCGACTCAACGAAGAGGTCTGCGAGCCCAACTTGGACCGCCATTGGACCCACTAAAATCTGAAGTGGAAATCTGAAAAACTCGGTGAGCCAATGGATTAATTGGCAACTAGCCGAACAGGTCGGCGAGCCTGATTTTGTCCACCGTTTGGACCCCTAAATTAACTGGAGGTCCTGTAAAACTCAGCGAGGTAAGTCACCACTGGGCGCATTGATCGAATAACGCTATAAAAGACACTTAATCTAGTTTTAAGAGTCAACGATCGTTAGTCAGCATATAACCCACCTAAATGATTTGGGGTCGAATCCCATAAGGAGTGGTACGTGTTTGAGAATCAAGAGCAAAGTACGAATATGTTCTAGTCAACCATAGGTTAAGACATTTACGAATAAAATAATACTTCAAATTTAAGAGTGACACAAGTATCAAATAAGAGGGGGGGTTGATTGCAATTATCAACTACGACAACAGCAAATAACACAAATTAACAAGTAATGAGACGGGTTCTTAGGATGTAATTGGATTATAAGCTAATATAGATATGTGGGTGATTGTAACTATTAGTAAATAGCTGTAAATCAGTGAATAAGCTAGACTTTAGTGGGGATAAACTTTCTCTCGAACAATTTACCCCGAATCAAGTTGGTTTCTCTCGAACACCAATAAGCAGCAATTAAGAACAGGCTACGCTTTAGTCCATTCACTCTCTTGAGTTGAATGTGTGGAAATGGGCTTAGGATTCACTCTCTCGAGCTAAACCAATGACAACCCTATACCCATAGACCGTTAAATAAGTAATCTTGGTTTTAAAACCTCTCTCTCGAGGAAACCAAAAACACGAAGGTAGAGTTGCATTTGCAACTACAACCCTTTAAATTGAACCACAATTACTGATTGAAATCACCTTTAGAGAGTAATTGCACTAAAAATTAACAATACCCACAAGCTAAATCAACCCATTATCACATAATCACACCCCAAGAATTGGGGTTTTAGCTAGACATCATAAAAAGATAGAAATCGTTACCAAATTGTGTTTCCATCAACTGGGTATGATTAATTTCTTCTTTACTAAGGTACAAGTTGAAGAATTTCAAAGACCCACATCCAATTTTTCAAATATTGAAAACTTCAATTCTTCAAAGCTAAGGAAAATATTGTCTCAATACTCTCATTTCAAATTCAAAAATTACTCTAATGATTGTTCAGAATAAATTTTGATACTAAACATAATATTTGAAAATGTATTTATAGTCGCCAAAAATATGTTGCGAAGGTCCATTCGGTATAGTAAGTCGGGATCGCCGGTCAACTCGGTGATCCGCCCTTTGGTCAGTTTCATTGCCTTTTTGCTTTGGCCTTCAGCATCCTCAAGTTCTGTAGCTTTGGGCGATCCAACACTGCAACGCAGAACCGTTCGCCGACTGCTCCTTTCTCTCGCCGACTTTATTTTCTCCTTCAGGGCATGGCACACTGGAACTTTAGGCGAGGTAATAGCCACTCAGTGATTTGCCCAATGGATTAGGCGATCAACAGGTCTTCTTTTCTTCGTTCTTTCAGCTGCCTTGTTCCTTTTTGCTCGTTAGTGTCCATGCTTTGTTCCTCAATCCAATTACCTGGAAAACAAGGATTTTACATTAGTTGTTGGCACAAAATAATCATTTGAGGACACTAAATCTATCCAAATAAATCCCTAAATGAGTCCAAATCATGGACTCATCAACACCCCCAACTTAATCTTTTGGTTGTCCAAAAGTAAAACTCAAGTTCGGCAGTTGAAAAAGGATGTCTCAAAAAGTGCTACACAAGACTAAATCATGAATGCACACAAAAAGACTCAACCTACTCACGCAAGGATCAATCGTGTACTCAAAGATTCAAGTTGTGACTCACCATTATCTAAGAATCTCAAGTTCACAATACTTGCTTCAAATGAAAGTTCAAGCTCAACAAAGGTACTCAAATGCCCTCACCCAAAGAATGATTCCATATTCACATACAATGGTTCAAAAAGTTATAACTTCGGAATCACAATCAACACTCACACTCACAAAGATGAACACAGTGCATGATTTCACCCATAGGTTTGCTCTTATTTTCCAACCAACAACTGTTTTAGCTCACTTAAGATCAAAAAGGTTTTTTCAAGGCTTGTAACGGGGTTGAGTGTAAATGTATGGTCATTTAGGCTCAATGGTTGTAATCCTCATGAAATGTGGTGTGAACAACACTTTCTTCCCTTCTCTTTCTCATTCTCATTCATGATTGAAAGTCACCCCATTATTCACTTCCATGGACTGTTGGATACAACATTTCTTTTTGCATTTTCATAACTTTATCCACACCTTTTTCATTCTTTTTTTTATATGGAGGGGTTTATTTTTTGTCAAAACAATGGGTCAAGGGGACTTCTTTGCCTTTCTTGATTTACCTTATCTTTTCACCACACCCCCAACTTAGGCTTTTGGCCTAAGTTGGCTATTCACACAAACCACAAGCCATGAGGATTAAGGGTAATGGATCAAGAAAGGTCACAATTTCATCAAGTTTTTTCAAAGAAAAGGGCAAGGCTCAAAAGGTTTTCAAGCGAAGATCACACATTCACAAGGTAGGCCACAACAGAGGTATAATGTCAAATGGTTTCACACTCTTCAAATTTTCCTAAGATCATTTCAAGAGATTGCATAACTTAGTCAACCGGACCAATGGGGAAAATTCTAGGTGTCATCACATGGTTCATGGTAAGCTCATCACACAAGGCATTGACACCAATGTCACACAAGACTCCACACTTTTGCTAGTTTACAATGTTCATCACAAGAGACTCAATTTAAAATTGGCTAGTCACAACGAGATGCAAAAAGTTCACATATTGCCTATGCAACTTCATTTGGCCTCATCATTGCCACACATTCATTTTTGTTCGATTATGAGCACTATTCAAGTCATTGGTATTGATCAAGACCAATACTCAACTTTGTAAGAGAACAACCACATTCAAACACAAACAAGAGGTGGCACAAAAATTTTTGGAAGGTTCAAAAATCATTTCCAATTAATACAAGGAGCCACAAGCTCAATCATCTACTAAATACAGTGCTAAACACAATTTATAGCTCAAAAACCCAAATATATAAATTGAAAAATAATCACACAAAGTGGGACTCACCCCACCACAAGCAAAAACTATTTGTCCTCAAATGCAAACAATAAAACATCCAAAATTCAAATAAAAATAAGACATAGAGGGAGGTAAAGAGGAATCCTATCTAAATAGTCGCTCCATCTGTCTGGGCATCAATGCCCGGTGTAGTGCTCTAAACTTGGGCATCAGTGCCCGAAGTCACATCAATAGTGCCACCAGCTCCACTAGGGTCAGTCAAGGGTGTATCTGCCAAAGAAGCCTACACAGCCACATCTACCATGTTTTCCTCAGTCTCAGTATGGCCCTTGTAAGAAGTCTCCTCAACAACCCCAAGCATCTCCTCATCCGACTCAGCTTCGGACTCAGGATCAGCTGCCTCCTCAACTTTAACATCATCTTCGGTGGTAGCCGGAGGCATATCAAGGATCTCCACCATCCCAAAAATCATGGACATGTTGGTGGACTTCAGCTAGTCCACATCTCTCTTCAGTGCAGCAATGGGGGCCTTTAGAGCTATCACATCTTATGTGGCCCCTTAGCCACACTCACACAGTGATATCCTAGTTGCGAGGGCATCAATGGTAGCGCTCAATGGTGTCACAACATTAGTAAGGGTTGTCTGAATCATGCTCGAGATGGAGGCCTCAAGTCTGGCAGCATGGCAATTGGTAGAATAGGTACGCTGCCCCATCCGGAGTCATGCAGCATGAGTGAGCGGGGGCCGGGTAACAGCAACAACAACACCTTTGGGAGGCAATGTAGCAGTAGAGGAACTAGGAGTGTCAGAAGGAACAACACTGGAAGTACCTAAAGGCCCGGAGTCCAGAGTAGGCAAAAATGTCTCTGCAGGTAATGAGTTTCTGTCCACAATCGGGGAAGAGTCTAAGGTGGATGTCTTCTTCTTCTTCACCGCCTCATCTTTCAAATACTCTGCCTCGATTCTCCGGATATCAGTAGAAGAAGTGGGAATCACTTTCATATCCTTCTTCGCATCTCTAGGAACCCGAGACCGTATGCACAGCTCGGTGATCAACACCAGAAATGGAAGGGAGGTATGTTGCTGCTTGGCCCTCATGACCATCTCATGTGCCATAGTTTTCCCCAGATTTATCCTCGTCTCATCAATAATGCAACCTAAGCAGGCTGTCTTGGCTAGACGGAGAATCGACTCATTCTGGGATGGCATGATTGTGTTGCTGATGAAGCCAAACCAGAACCTTGCAGCTATGTTTAGATCCTTCTTTTCAATCTGTGCTCCCATCTCCAACCACTTGGGAGGGTCATCTGATATTAGTGGGGCCAACCATTTTTTCATAATTTCTAGTGTCTGTGTCATGATCAGATGTTGGCACTCGTCACTGATATTATTAGGACACCCCAGGACAGAATTAATATCCTCACTGTCACACTTGACCTTCTTTCCCCTGACAACTACGTAGTCAACCGGCTTGAATGCAGCTGCCTGCTTTTTTCTCTGTGGTACCAAGGCTCCATACGTTGTGTAAAACTCCAAAACCTAATTAGGAATGTAAGGGCCACAGGGCTTTGTGAAGAGTTGGAAGTTGTGTGACTTTAGGCAACTCATTATCTCTGGGTACCTATCAGTAACTCCATCAGTTGACAAACGCTTCTCCTCGATAATTATCCTCAGCCCCTCGATCTTTAGTCTATTCATAAACTTGGGAGGAGGACCTTGTAATGGTGGTGCTAAGACCACGTCCTGCTCTGGAGCTGGAGGGGGAGTAGTGCTTGCTTGAGGAGTCCTGATCCTAGACGGATCATTCATCTTTTTGGAACGTAGCTCTGCCCTCTGTGCTGCTACTAGCTCATCATCAGGCTCAAATGTGGCTGCCTGAAGCTCCTGATTCTCACCCTCACTCTCAGAAGTGGTGAGGTGAGCAGCGTAGATACTGTCACTATCGGAGCTGGCCTCTGATGATGCAGGTGCCTTTTGTTTGCCCTTTCCTTTTCCACCAGTCATGGGAAGTTTGGTGGCCTTGCCCCTGGATGTAGTTGCCTCCTTATTAATAGTTATCCCTTTGTCCCTCTTACGGGGAGGCATATTTCTACCAACAACTTTTTGTCTAGTCATGTCTACAAAAACATCAAAAAGAGTTAGAAACAATTTAATAAGATGCACAGAAAAATAGTTGCAGATAAACTCGCCGAACCAGTCGGTGAGTCACCGAATCTCTTTGGCGAGCCAGATTGGGCTCGCTGAAAGGGTTGGCTCCAAAAGTTCTCTGACAATTGGCATGTCGGCAATGGGAAAGTCCTTTTAGTGAATCAACGACAGCATTCGGCGAGCAAGTCTTAGCCCACCGAAAGGTACAGTACAATTAAGGGTCAGGGGCACAGACAAAGGGCGATCAAGGAGAACCTTCGGCGAGTCGTTGAGTGAACTCGGTGAGTCATCGAGTGCATTCGGTGAACTCAGGCTTCTCGCCGAAAGTTACAGAACATTTTTCAAGTTTAGCATGAAATTAAAGGCGATAAGGGGAACTTCGGCGAACAACCGAGTGCTTCAGCGAGATCGACCCAGCTCGCCAAATGACCCAACGTGCCTACTTTCAACAAAACTTTCCAAATTCATCCCTACAGCCCCTGAAAACAAAATCAAAACATGCTCTCCTCTAATTCAGCTAAGACCCATTACACCCATGCCCCCGGGATACTCAGACTTCTCCCGGTTTGGCCAAATTTGACTATTTGACGATTTTTGCCCTTAAGAATGACGTCAACCACTCCATTATTGGGAAAAATACGTCATTTGTCACAAATGTGGGCTACTTAGACTTCGCCTGACTAGACCCAACAACATGCAAGCACAACCCCACAATTTGAATGAATTTTAAAGCACGGAAAATGCGGGAATTCAACATTATGGGCATTTAAGACACGATATTCAAGTTAAACTAGGCACGCACAAACACAATTATGATCAGAGAGGCCCAACACACATCACTAAGACAAAAATTATTGCATAAGACTACAAATCACTAAAAATGAATTTGGGGTTCGTAAAACAAACCTTAGATGCCAAAAAATCCAGATTTGAAAAGCTAGGAGGCAAATATTCCAACTCTGAGCAAACAATCAACGACTCAAATATAGTAAAAATACAAAAATATGGAAACTATAGTGCGGGTGTGAGTTTGGGAAGTTCGAAAGTGAGGGAAAGTGAAAGAGTTTGAAAGTTTAAATCTTTGGCCTTAAAAAGCCATCCAGTTCTCGCCCATTTGACGACATTAGTATTGCTCGCCGACCCACTCAGAGACACGCCGAGTGGGAACTTATCTCGCTGAGTTTTACAGGACCTGCAGTTATTGTGGGGGTCCAAACGACGGTCAAAGTCATGATCACCGACCCAGTCGTCGATTCGCCAAAATTCTCCTGGGCTCGTCGAGTTTTACAGATTCCAATTTAGAAATGTCTTAAGTCAAACGGCGGTTCAAGTCGGGCTCGCCGACCTCTTCGGCAATGCACCGACTGGACTTTTGGCTCGCCAACCTGCACTTTTCAAACACTTTCCACACTACAACCTGCACAATCAACACACGATTATTTCTAAAACAATAATAAAGCGATAAAATCTTGGGTTGTCTCCTAAGAAGCGCTTTAGTTAATGTTGTGGCATGACCTTCCTTTTCAATCTTAATTTGTGGGGTAGAGACGAGACAACACATGACTCATTTGGGTATCTAGCAGCTAATCACATATGGAATGGGAAGCAGTCATCTAATTCACCAATGAGACATTCTCTTTTATCTCATTCAACACTTTGTCGTGATCTTTGACTTTGTGAAGAATGAGTGAGATTTTCTCTTCTATTTGTCCACCTTCGTATACCTTGGGCTTTATACGCTCTTGAGGGGGAATATACCGGTTTTTCTTTTTGTTCGGTGCTTTAAATTCCATGATCCTTTTGGCCACTAGATCTAGTTGAGTTAACAGTGTGGCCAAAATCTGGTCCTTCTCAGTCCCCTTGTTAGTCTTGGCCATGTGATCAAGGAGCAGAGTTGTTATTGCATAAGGTAGTCGTAAGACCCCCCCCCCCCTCAAAGACATTTGGTCATCCATTACTCTATTTTCTGGACCAAGACCTCTATAGAAGCAGTCCAATAGCATGTTATCCGAGATTCCATGAGCTGGGCACTACATCAGTAGTGACTTAAATCTCAGCCACAACTCATGGAGTGACTCACCCTCTATTCGTCTGAAACATAGGATGTTATCCCTAAGAATCATCATTCTCAAAGAAGAGAGGTCCATTTGGTCACCGTTGCTACAAGGCATGAACCTTTATTCAGCTCAACAAGAAACACGAAAACCAAAACTGAAAGTAAGTAAGTTCAACTATAACTAACAAGAACAAAATTCAACTTAACTAAAAAAATTCAATTAACACCACTCCCCGGCAGCGGCGCCATTTTAATTGAATAGCACTATCAAAGACACTTAATCTAGTTTTAAGAGCCAACGATCATTAGTCAGCATATAACCCAACTAAATGAGTTGGGGTCGAATCCCACAGGGATGGTACGTGTTTGAGAATCAAGAGCAAAGTACGAATATGTTCTAGTCAACCATAGGTAAATATATTTACGAATAAAACCATACTTCAAATTTACGAGTGACACAAGTGTGAAATAAGGGGGGGTTTGATTGCAATTATCAACTACGACAGCAGCAAATAACACAAATTAACAAGTAATGAGATGGGTTCTTGGGATGTGATTGGAGTATAGACTAATATAGATATGTGGGTAATTGTAACTACTAGTAAATAGTTGTAAATCAGTGAATAAGCTAGACTTTAGTGGGGATAAACTTTCTCTCGAACAATTTACCCCAAATCAAGTTGGTTTCTTTCGAATACTAACAAGCAGCAATTAAGAACAGGCTACATTTTAGTCTATTCTCGAGCTGAATGTGTGGAAAAGGGTTTAGGATTCACTCTCTCGATCTGAACCCATGACAACCCAATACCCACAGACCATCAAATCAGTAATCTTGGTTTTAAAACCTCTCTCTCGAGCAAGCCAAAAACACGAAGGTAGAGTTGCATTTGCAACTACAACCCTTTAAATTGAACCACAATTACTGATTGAAATCGCCTTTAGACATTAATTACACTAACAATTAACAATACCCACAAGCTAAATCAACCCATAATCACATAATCACACCCTAAGAATTGGGGTTTTAGCTAGACATCATAAAAGGATAGAAATCGTTACCAAATTATGTTTTCATCAACTGGGTATGATTAACTTCGTCTTTACAAAGGTCCAAGTTGAAGAATTTCAAAGACCCACTTCCAATTTCTCAAAAATGGAAAACTTTAAGTCTTCAAAGCTAAGGAAAATATTGTCTCAATACTCTCAGTTCAAACTCAAAAATAACTCTAATGAATGTTCAAAATAAATTTTGATACTAAACATAATGTTTGAAACTGTATTTATAGTCGCCAAAAATTTGCTGTGAAGGGCCATTCGGCGCAGTAAGTCAGGATTGCCGATCAATTCGGCCTTCAACATCCTCAAGTTTTGTAACTTTGGGCGATCCAACATTGCATCGCGGAAATGTTCGGCGACTCACCAACTGCTCTTTTTTCTTTCCAACTTGATTTTCTCCTTCAGGGCTTGGCACACTGGATCTTTAGGCGAGGTAATAGTCACTCGGTAATTTTCCCAATGGATTAGGCGATCAACCGACCTTCTTTTCTTCGTTCTTTCAGCTGCCTTTTTTATTTTTGCTCGTTACTGTCCATGCTTTGTTCCTCAATCTAATTACCTGGAAAACAAATATTTTACATAAATTATTGGCACAAAATAATCATTTGAGGACACTAGATCTATCCAAATAAAGCCCAAAATGAGTCCAATTCATGGACTCATCACACATCGCCGAGTGTTTCGGTGTGGTCTTTTAATACTACCGAAATGGCTGCAAAATGAAAGGTTTTAAAAGGCCATACGGTTTAAAATTTCAAAATCTTTCATATTCTCTCATTTCTAACCCCTTAAACTCTCATCCGCATTTCATATTTCCCACATTTTTGCTATTTTGCTTGCTTTTTGCACTTGATCTCGTGTTTGTATTTGGATTACATTGCCACCTAGCATATCAAATTCTTCATTCCGCTTAAAGGTTGGTTTTCTCAACCCCCAACTCATGATTAGTGGTTGAACTCGAATGCATTTAGTATAATTTTGTTGTTGTGAGCTAGGTCTATGTTGGAATCGTATTTGATGTGTTGGTTTGCTTGTTTTAGTTTCAAAATTGCACCTACTTGCTTAAAATGTTGATTGGCCAAGTTTTGTTCCTTAAAATTGATCATAAATTGTTCGGTTGCGGTTAATTTATGTTAGGTCTAGTTGCGTGAAGTCTGAGTAACCCCCAATTGCACTAAATGATGTACTTTGTACAATGATGGAGCGTTTGACGTCATTCTTAAGGGAAAATGTCATCAAATAGCCAATTTTTTCCAAATCGGGGGAAGTATGAGTACCCCAGAGGCATGGGTCGATTGGGTCTGGTCCTAATTGCATAAGTGTATTGTTTGATTTTGATTTTGGAGGTTGCGGGCCTGAATTTGGGAAATGGGTTAAAATTTGGCACGTTGGGTAGTTTGGCGAGCTGGGTAGAGCTCACCGAACCATTTGGCGGATCGCTTACGTCCCCCTTGATCGCTCTTAATTTCTCAACTCGACTGAGTTAGAGGCTATAAATTTTGGCGAGAAGCCTGAGCTCGCCAAAAGGTCCCTTGATCGCCCTTTTTGTTCCCCTAACCCCTAAAAACACACTATTAATTTCAGTGGGCTAGTCTGAGCTCGCTGAGTGATGTTGGATATTCGTCGAAACACCGAGCATTGATGCCCCGACAGACAGAGTGACTGATTAAATAGGATCATTCTTGACCTCCCTCTTTATTGTTTTTCTTGACTGTTGGGTTCTTTAGTTGCATTTGAGGACAACTGCTTTTATTTTGTGGGTGGGTGAGGTATTTCCATACCCACATCTTGTGACTACATTTTGTGTATATAAATTGGGTTTTGTTTTTTAATTGTGTTTTGATCTATCTTGTGGATATTTGAGCTTGTGGCTCCTTGTTTTTGAATGTAAATGGTTTTGACACATTTTGAAAATTTTGAGCCACCTCTTTTTGTGTGTGATTGTGGATGTTCATTTGCAAATTTGAGTATCAGTTATGATCAATACCGATGACTTGAATAGTGCTCTTAATTGAACGAAATAAATGTGCGGCTACGATGAGGCCAAATGAAGTTGCATAGACAATGTGTGAACTTTTTCCATCTCGTTGTGACTAGCCGGTTATCGAATGAGTCTCTTGTGATGAACATTGCACACTAGCTAGAAAGTGTGGAGTCTCATTTTATATTGGTGTCAATGCCTTTTGTGATTATCTTACCTTGAACATTGTGTGATGACACCTAGAATTTGCCCCGTTGGTCCGATTGCCTAAGTGATGCAAGCTCTTGAAATGATCTTAGGCAACAAATTCAAAGAGTGAAACAATTTGACAATATACCTCTTTTGTGGCCAACCTTGTGAGATGTGTGAACCTTGCTTGAACCCTTTTGAGCCTTATCCTTTTCTTGGAAGAAACTTGAACAATTGTGACCCCTTTTTATCCATTGGTGAAAAGAGAAGGTAATTCAAGAAGGGTGAAAAATCCCCCTTTGAGCCATGGTTTTGAAAAAGATGTAACCCCTCCATATAAAAAGTTGTGAAATAAGTGATGAAAATTGTAAAAGAAATGGGTTATCCGGTAGTCCATTTAAAGTAGAATAATGGGGTGAATTATGAACATGATCAAAATGTTGAAGAAAAGGATGAAAGTGATGTTCGGACCACATTTCATGAGGGTAGCAGCCTATGATCCTAAATGACCATACCTTTACACTCAACCCCGTCACAAGCCTTGAAAATACCTTTTTGATCTTGGGTGAGCTGAAACAAATGTTGATTGGAAGATAAGGGCAAACCTATGGGTGAAGTCATGCAGGTGTTCATCTTTGTGAGTGTGAGAGTCGATGTGATTCTGAAACTATGAATTGTTGAGAAATTATGTGTGAATAGGGAATCATCTTTGATGTGAGGGCATTTGAGTACCTTTGTTGAGCTTGCACTTACATTTGAAGCAAGTATTGTGAACTTGAGCATCTTTGATAATGGTGAGTCACAACTTAAATCTTTGAGTACACAATTGATCATTGCATGAATAAGTTGAGTCTTGTTGTGTGCATTCATGATTGAGTCTTACGTCGCACTGTTTGAGACATCCTTATTGAACTGCTGAACTTGAATTTTACGCGAGGACAAGCAAAAGTTTAAGTTGGCGGTGTTGATGAGATCGAGATTTGAACTCATTTAGGGCTTGGTTTATATAGATTTAGTATCCTCAAATGCTTAATTTGTGCCATAAACTGATGTTAAATCCTTAATTTTCAGGTACATAGATATAGGAACAAGACAAGGACACTAATGGGGAAAAAAGAAACAAAACAAACTGAAAGAATGAAGAAAGGCAAGCCTAATGATCGCCAAGGTCACTTGGCGAATCGCCGAGTGGTTATCTGACCGCCTAAAATTCCAGTGTGCCAAGCCCTGAAAGAAAGAACCAAGTCGGCGATGAAAAGGAACAGTCGGCGGATCGCCGAGTAGTTCTGTGAAGCGAAGGTTGATCTTCCAAAATTACAGACCTTGAGGATGTTGAATGCCATTGCGTAATGGCGATGGAAGAGGTCAAAGGGAGGCTCGCCGAGTGGTTCGGCGATCCCGACTTAATTTGCCAAATGGGCTTTCGTAGCTTATTTTCAGCGACTACAAATTAGATTTTGAACATTTAATTTAGTATCTTTGATATTTTTTCAGACATTAGAACTTAGTTTTAGAAGACTTTTCTCTAGAGTTTTCCTTAGCTTTGAAGATTTGACAAATTTGATTTGGAGAAGTTGGAAGTGGGTTTTCCGATTTTCTTCAAATTGAGCATTGTAAAGACTAAATCGCTCTTACACAGTTGATGGATAATCGATTTGGTATTGGTTTTTATCTTTTTATGGTGTTTAGTTAAAACCTCAATTCTTGCGGTGTGATCATGTGATTATGGATTGAATTAGTTTACGGGTATTGTTGATTGCTAGTTTAAATGCTATTCAAAAGTGAGATTAATCATTAATTGTGGTTTAATTTATGAATTGTAGCTACAAATACAGTTCTATGTTTGTGTTCTTGGCTTACTTGAGAGAGAGGTTTTAGAACTAAGGTTATTGATTAATAGTTTGTGGGTATTGGGTTGATTTGGGTTTAGCTCGAGAGAGAGTGAATCCTAAACCCAATCCCACACATTTAGCTCGAGAGAGTGAATGGATTAAGGTGTGGGCTGTTCTTTATTGTCATGCTTGTTGATGTTCGAAAGAAATCACCTGATTCGGGGTAGTTGTTCGAGAGAAAACTATCTCCCTTATAGTCTAGCCTACTCACTGATATTTAGTGATTTACTAGTAGTTGAAATTACGCATATGCCTATATTTTCCTATAATCGATCACATCCTGAGAATCTATCTCCCTATTGTTATTTCAAATCGTTGATGGCTGTTTGTATTTGATAATTACAATCAAAACCCCTTATTTGACATTCGTGTCAACCCTTTAATTTTTTTAATGTCGTTTTCCAGTAATGTTTATTCCTATGGCTGATTAGACTGCATGCATACTTCTTAATTGAATTCCAATCACATACACTCCTTGTGGGATTCGACCTCAACTCATATAGTTGGGTTTTATACTGATTTACGATCGTTGACACCTAGAATTGGATGAGGTGTGCGTTAAACGTTAAAATCACCTAGCCTATTCATGAATGTTCATCACTATAGAATAGCACAATTACCCCCTATGTGACATTGATTTCCAATCTTGCAACCCTAGATTGCTTCTTACTTCTTGAATTTCCCGTAATTTTAGTTAAATGACAATTTATAAACTAATCCTTTTATGAAATTGGTGGAATTATCTACCCACTATTTTTTACCACTAAAAATGAATGATTTTACAATCCAAATTTCTTGATAAAACTCAATATGATATACCATTCTCTGTGGAATTCTACCCCGACTCTTAGGTGGATATTTTTATTGATGACAACAGTTGTCTCTTTTAGTTGGTTTTAAAGAGGACATTTGAGCGTTTTCAAGATTACACCCAAGATCGATTACGGTTCAAATATAATGATAAAACTTAAAAGGAAAGATCTCAAAAGTGTTTATATGAATGCTAGGAAGATAAAGGTCTACAAAATTTGAAAGGTCAGTATTTAAACGGTAAAAGGACCCTTGGCCCTCGACTGATGAACCTTTCAGTGAGTTGTGACTAACGTCGCTGACCTGTTTAGTAACTCATTGCAAGAGCTTCTTCTTGCCAAAGGTTCCTACGATCACTGCATATTTGGCACCGATCTGGCGGCCTCGATCGGGCTCACCAAAGCAACTTGGTGACTTGCTAAGACGAGGTTCACTCACCAAAGTTATCAGAGATTTTTACAGATTTTATCTTCACTAAGGGTGAGCTAGGAAAGGTTTGCCAATGGAGTTTGATGAATCATCAAATCAGCTTCTCCTAACCAAAAATTAATGCAGCTCATGCAGATTATTGAATCAGAAAAGGTGCCAAGATGGGATCACAATCCCACTCGGTGACACACCAACTCTGCCATCTGCTCACCAACTTGCATGTCACTTTGGTACTTTACTTCAACCTACACTATAAACACATATTATTGAAGAATGACTAAAATCTTGGGTTGCCAATCAAGAGGGGGTGTTAGTTTATTTCATGGCATGACGTAGAAATGCTTTCAAGTACCATCCAAATACACCATCTCAATCATCCCAAAACACGGACCTTCCCTAAAGTAAACTTCAATATTTGGCCATTTAGCTTGAATTCGGAGCCATCTTTACTTTCAACCTCTATCGCATCATTTTCAAACACATGAGCCACCTTGAAAGGTCCCAACCACATTGATTTCAACTTTCTCAGAATAAGTATCAACTAGGAATTAAAAAATAAGACAAGATCATTTACCCAAAACTCCCGGTGTAGGATTTTGGCGTCATTTCACTTCTTCACCTTCTCTTTGTAGAGGGTCAAACTCCCATAAGCTCTCAACCGACATTCTTCTAACTCATGGAGTTGTCCAATACGCCGTCTTAAGGCAACTTCCCAATTCAAGTTCATAACTTTGAAAGCCAACAATGTCTTGTATTCTAACTCTACCAACAACTGATATGATTTTCCAAAAAACAATTGGTATGGAGAAATATTGATATTTGTACAATAGGCCCAAAAAGCATCATCTAGTTTCCTTGACCAATCAGTTAGGTTAGTATTAACAATCTTTTCCAATATGCTCTTGATTTCATGATTTGAGACCTCCACTTGACCACTAGTTTAAGGGTTAAAAGCATGGCTACTGTGTGCTCAACCCATACGTGTTATGGTGATTCAAGTTGTTGATTGAAAAAATGAGAAGCTCCATTTCTAATGATTGCATGGGGAATGTCAAACCTTGTAAGGATGTATATTTTAATGAATTGAGTAACACGACTCCTCTTATTGGTAAGTAAAACCAATATTTCTACCCACTTTGATACGTATTCAACAACCAAAAGAATGTTCTTATTCCCAAATGAGCTCACGAAAGGCCCCATAAAATCTATCCCCCAAACATCAAATAGCTCAGCATCAAGTATTAGAGAAAGGGAAAGTTTATGCCTACGAGAAACACTTCCTTTCTTTTGACATTGGACACATACCTTGGAAAAGGCACTTGCATCTTGGTATAATAATGGCAAATAATACACTTTAGAGAACTTTAGACGTTGTTTGAATCCCGCCATGATGCCCACCTACCAGAAATGCATGGAATTCATCGAGTATAGCCCTCACCTCAACTTTTGGAATACACCTACGAATTATCTGATCACACATTCCCTGAATAAATAAGGCTCATCCCAAAAGAAATTTCTCACATCAAAGAGAAACTTGTTTTGTTGATACATATTTAGTCCCTCATTAATGATCCCACACACTACATCATTGGCATAATCAGCATACCATGGTATGGAACCATGAAAAAGAACGATAACCTATTCATCTGGAAAGTCTCTTCAATGTCCCTTTCATCAACCAACACAACATCAGATTCAAGGAAGGATAAATGATATGCCACATGATTTTCACAACCTTTCTGGTCTTTAACTTCAAAGTCAAACTCTTAAAGAAGCAGCACCCACCAATCAGCTTCAATTTAGCTTCTATCTTGGACATCAACTACCTAGTTGCAGTGTGTTCCGTCTGCACAATCACCTTAGTACCTAGAAGATAGTCCCTAAACTTCTTGAATCCATACACAACCGCTAACAGTTCTTGCTCGGTTACGCTGTAGATTTTTTTAGCTCCATTCAATGTTTTGCTAGCATTGTAAACCAGGTATAATAATTTGTTCTTTCATTGCCCAAGAACAACACCATGAGCCACTCCGCTAGCATCACACATAAGTTCGAACAAAATACTCCTATCAAGGGCAATAATAATTAGAGTTGTGATGAGTTTCTCTTTAAGACAAGAGAATATTTTTATAGAATCCACATCGAAATCAAGCACACTCTATTTTTCAAACAACTTGCACAATGTAGCATCCACCTTAGAGAAGTCTTTGATAAAATGTCTATAGAACTCGACATGCCCTAAGAAACTATTGACTCCCTTTATCAAAATAGGAGGTGGTAGTCTTGTAATGACATCAACCTTTGCTTTGTCAACTTGGATACCCTTTCCCAAAATCTTGTTCCCAAGTATGATCCCTTATTTCACCATGAATTGGCACTTCTCCCAATAAAGGACAAGGTTTATCTCGACACACTGTTTCAAAACTTTACTCAAATGACCAAAGAAATCCTCAAACGAGTCACCAACCAAGGATAAATCATCCATGAATACCTCCATTGAATCTATAATCATATCTGCAAAAATTTACAACAAACATCTTTTGAAAGTTGTTAGGGCATTGCATAACCCAAACGACATCCTCTTGAATGCAAATTTACCATATGGAAATTTGAATGTTGTCTTTTCATGGTCTTCCGGGAAAAGAGAAATTTGGTTATACCCCAATTTCCCATTAAAAAAAGCAATACTAACTCCGACACGCAGGATGATCAAGCAACTAATACATGAATAGCATTGGAAAATGGTCTTTTTCAATCTACGAGTTTGGCTTCCGGTAGTCCATGCACTCTCTTCATTAGGTAATATGTCTTATAGCTACAAGCTCGTTCTTCTCATTCGGTACAACTATCATACCACCATTGTTAGGAACACATTGCACTTGGCTGACCCACTTTCTATCTGCAATTGGATACATCACACTTGCATTAAGCCATTTGATGATCTCTTTCTTCACCACTTATTGCATTGGAAGGGTAAACCTTCTTTGGTGCTCCATAATTTTTTTACGCTCTTCATCTAGTTGGATTTTATGTGTGAGAATGTAAAGTGGAATCCCGACAATATCAACGATCGACCAACCCAAAGCTCTAATGAACTCATTTAGCGACCTAATCAAGGCCTCAATTTGCCCATCCAACAAATCATTGGAAATGTGTTGTTACTTTCAAAAAATATATAGCGAAGGCGAGAGGGCAAAGCTTTGAACTCTAACTTTGGAGGCTTTTTCACCAATGGCTTGGCTAAAGGATTTCTCGATTCTTCAAATTAATATCCAGCTTTATGGGTTTGGATGAGAAAGAACCCAAACCCACAAGAGCTGCAACAACTTCCTCATAATCATAAATATCTTCCCCGTCATAATTAAGCAAAACAGCAGCCAATGATTCACTAATACAAGAAATCTTATTGATATCTGCTACCACCTCATCAATGATATCCACACATGACACAACATGCATATCACTCGGATGTTTCATAGACTTGCACACATTAAATTAACCTCTTCATTATTTACCCAAAACATTAATTCTCCACTTTCAACATCTACTAAGGCCCTCCCAGTAGCCAAGAAAGGCCTACCTAGAATAACTGGGATCTCCATATTAATATCACAATCCAACACAAAAAAATAAACAGGGAAATTAAATGATTCTCCTTTACCAAGATATCTTAAAGTACATCTATTTGTGTCTTGATAGACCGATACACCATCAATAGTCGCATTGTTGTTGGCTTTGAAGCATCTATCCTAAGATTTTTAAAGATAGCTAAGGGCATCAAATTGATACTCGCTCCAAAGTGACAATGTGCATTCATGAATTGATATACCTGAATAAAGCAAGGTATAGTAAAAGCCCTAAGATAATCTTTCTTTATAACTACATTACTCGACGTTATAGCACTACAATTGTGTGAGACTTCAACGGTTTCATATTTAATTCTTCTCTTCTTAATGACCAACTCTTTAATGAATTTAGCATAACCCTACATTTCAAGCAAAGAATAAAATAAGGGGATATTCACCGACAAGCTCTTGAACATGCTCAAGAATTCTTAGCAACAACCTCTAGTTAATCAACACAAGCTTCCATTAGTGACTCATCATCGTCAATCACCTTCTTATTACCATCTTTTTCATTTATAGAATCATTATTCAATACTTTAAATATTTGGGTCACAATTGCTAAAACATAAGCACTACTCTTCGTATTAGCAATTATGTCACTTGGCAAACCACCCTTTGGTCTAAGATTCAAATGAGCCAAAATCTGACTCATTTGGTCCTCAAGTTGCTTATAGATACCAAGTGTGAGGTGACAATTTTGTTAAAGGATGAGAAATCTATCTTCATCTCTTTGAAGACCTTGTGGGACCCTTCTACCCTATTGAGGATCCTTGCAAGCACATCTTCAATCTAAAAACTCTCTGGATCCGCATGTTGTTCCTTGGTTGGTCATGTAGTTTCACATATTGATCCCTTTCACCCTCATGTTCTCTCCAATTGGCACCCCAATCACGCCAATCCCTTTCTTTATCTCTTCAAACACCTTCACACTCTTTGTTCTAACCTTGATTCCCACCCATCCTTGGATAGCTTAGATGAGAACCCCTACCCCCGGGCTTGATTGCTCAAAAACTAAACTTCTTCATTATATACTACTTCAAACATGTCATTTTCTGGATTCACTCCACTACTTGCTCCTACTGCATTGACAGCCATGAAACTGCCACCTATCACATGCTTTGATAAGTGATCAAGTTGAGTCATTATTTTCTCCATGTTTTCATCCCACTCGTGATTCTTCTCCAACTGTTATTTAGTTAAACCAAAGGTAAATGGTGATATTTTGTCTTCCCTTACATGCCAAGCATGGTTGATCTATGTCATCTCATCGAGCAAAGTAGTAGCCACTAGAAATAGTTGTCTCATAATTCTACGCTAGATGAGTTGGTTGGTAGCCCACTTATTCACCATTTCAAGACTTATATAGAACATTTGCAAAAACACTTTATACGGAAACCCATGAGTCAGACATTGCAACAGCTTCTTATGGAACCTCAACCAAGTCT